>ML800845.1:373481-400907 GCA_009831015.1 Picea engelmannii
GTCCTTTCAAGATTCTTGACAAGATTGGTAACAATGCCTTCCGTTTAGATTTGCCTCCTTATATGCAAATGTATGCAGTTGTTAATGTTAAGAATTTGAAATTGTATGAGCCTCCTTTGATTGATGATCAAGGAGAGCATGTTTAGATTCCTTCTATAGATGATTTTTCCCCAGAATATCTTACAAAACTGCATGAAGACACAATCCTTGATAGGAGAATGAGAACTTCAAAATGAGGAAATGTGGAATATCTCCGTGTTGGTCTTAAAGGCACAAATCCAAGCAAAGCCAAGTGGATTGAGGTTGGAAAGGTGAGGGAGCTATACCCTCATCTTCATATAGACTGAAAATAGTCTTTTGGAGGTCCAAAAGCTTTCCAATGGGGAGGTGTGATCCAGGGGATCAAATTTTGCTCAAAATTTAAAGTGTTCGGAATCGCTTCAAATCGAATAGGAGCGTAGGCCTTGTCGTCATGAACCCAACGCAACTCGTTTGGGTTCAAACGGACGTCAGATGAGAGAGATATTGCATTTTGTTCAAAATGACCAACAGGCAAAAAAAAATGTGCTGACTGTACAGTCCGTATGGATGGTGAGGTGGCAGACCGTATAACACGTGGAAAGGTCGTACGACACATGGCAGGCAACAATGTGGACAGTTGGCGTATGGAATGGCTTGTTTGCGGCAAATGGGATGATGACATGTGGCATTATCATGGCGAATGGTTTGGTGCCACGTGGCCCAGACATGGGTTGCCACGTGGCACCATGTAATTGGCTTGGTTGTTTAAAATTTTATGGAGTCCATCGGACTCGACCCCGCGACCTCCATTCGCATGCAAATCTTTGGCAAATATCACCAACCAACGCACTACCACATTATTTCTTAACACTATATGGTACGCAATATTTTTAAGTTTAATGTTGTAAAGTTTGGGCGGGGGGTCGGCCTGGGGCTTAGCCCCAGCCCGTGGTTATGTTGTTATGTCATATGGCCACCGGTTTAAACCTTTGCGTGCGCACATTTCAAACTTTAAGCCCCGGTCATATGTATATACCATGGGACCTCCGGCGAGCGCCCCCGACCGTTGCCTTTTGTTTTTAAACATAGCCCATTTTTAATACGCGCGGTCATATGGTGGTGCATGTGCCCTCGGCCTTGGCGATTAAGGAATAGTGCGTAATCGTCCTATAGTTTGTACCGATTGTGCGATTGTGCCCGGTGCTGGGTTTTTCCACATATATGTGTGGGGGGGCTAGGTTGAGGAGGCAAAGGTGCATTTTGGCGATCCAGAGACAACAAGTTTGAAGGGGAAATTCCAGGAAGCCTATCTTCTTCAATTTTTGGCCAAACGAGGTGCCAAAAAAGCCCAGCTAGGGGGTTTTGGATGTTCTAAAGCCATTGGAGCCATCTATTTGGAATTTAAAGCATTGTAAAGCACATATTTGATAACTTTGAGAAAATAATATAAAAGATCCATTGGAAGTTGGACCAGGAGATGTAGCCCAAGAGAGGGGTGAACTCGTTTATCATTTGTTGTGTTATGTGTTTTATGTTCATTGTTTATTGTTATTGTTTATATGCATCTTGAATGAGTAATTTCTATAAAATTTGTGTTGCAAAATTGATCCATTTGCATTTTAACACATGAATTAAATCTTGCAAATATTTTCAAGAATACAAGTCTTCTTCATTTTTAGATCAGACAGGCATTTTCCATTTAATACAAAGACAACAGTTTTTCCTGCATATTCCCTGTGTTGAATGAGTCTCTGTGTGTGTTCTTATTATGCTGTGAATGTATGTTGTGGTTGTGCATTTGTAGGAGTTTTTGATTTCAAGCTTGAGAGGTCTTTGAGGCTTCACACCAGGAGGGTGTGACAGAACGATGTGGGTTCTGATAGCCAGTGCACTAAAGAACTTCTGAACTCTACAGATTCAGACAAAGGCGTGCCAGGTGGGCACAGAAGCTGAAATCAACAATTTAGGGAAGAACTGTGAGGTTGTTGAATACCTCAGAAGGCAAGGCTGTGGAGAAGAACACAGTTGCAGACAGAAACTCTCTTTGAGTTATGTAAAGCTCTGCCAAGTGGGCATTGAGCCAATGCAAGGAGTGCATAGGAGAAGAACTATGTTGTGGGTTCAGAAGAAGATAGTAACTCTGTTGTGAGTTGTGTAAAGCTCTGCTAGGTGGGTATTGAGTCAGTGCAAGGAGTGCACAAAGGAAGAACTTTGTTGGGAGTTCGTAAGAAGAAAGAATCACTGAGGATTCTTGAGACTCTGCCAGGAGGGCATTGAGTAAGTGCCAGAGTGCACAGAAGGAACTCTTTGAGTTCAGAGATAGGAGAAGAATCCACTAAACGATCTTCGCAGGGTTGTTGAACACCCTGCAGACTCAGCAATCAGGTTTCTTGAGTGAAGGATAGCCAGGAGGGCATCAGTTTCTCCATCTGAAGGAGAAAGGGAAAAATGAATGAGTTCTTTAAGGTCTGAGTCTCAGAGAAGCTCAGAAGAGATAGCATTGTGTGTGTGAAGACTCTGCGAGGAGTGCAAAAGTCATATAACTCTTTGAAGGGTTCAGGGTTCCCTAAAGCTCGAGAGAAGCAATGTTTTTATACACGTAGGCGAGGACTCAAGTCAAAGAGCTCGCATGTAAAGGAGAACAAAGGTTGAGGCCTTTGACAATTGGAAATTATTCCAAGCCTGGGAAGAAAGTGTGTGCAAGCTCGGGAGGAGAAACAACTGCCATTGGATTCAGCCAAAGAGATCTGGACCGTTGAAGATTTCATGTCCAGGGAGCAGTGGAAGAGCACGCAGAACCGAAGAGATTCGGATCCGTTCGATCTCTCTCAGAATAGACGAAAACCATCAGATCTGTCGAGAGGAGTTTGAGGTATAAACCCTCGTAAGCAGAGCAAAAGTTCCGAAGGAGTGTCGATATCGAGATTTCGGCGTTCGAAAGTTCGGGGGTCCAGAGGACGAAATTCCGGGCACTCAACATCAGAAGTCCCAAAATAGAGAAAGAATCTGAGTCGTTCGTTGGAAGGAGGATACGTGTCACGAGATCCTCTCTATCGGGGATTCGAACATCGAAAGTCAGAAAGGGAAGTCCTTTGAATTCACACGTGGCGAAGTTGTGAAGGGATCAGGACCGTCCATTTGACGAGGACAGGTGGCAGAGATTGAGGGATCTCACAAACTCGGAGGTTTGTAAGGTGAGAGCCCAAAGGTTGGGTGCTCCAAGTCGCAAAGTTGCGAAATCGTGAGGAGTGAGGACAACCATTAGATCTAGAGAACGGGAGGACCGTTGGATCAGGAACCCTTTCGCCTATCACGTATTCGGGGGTTCAAAGGTTGAGAGGGGTCACTTTCGACATCAGAAGCCACGAAGTGCCGAAATCCGGGCATGAAGGAACACGTGGCAGAACCACAAGGTGGGGCCCGCATGGTTGATAGGCAAACATGTGTTGCAGGAGAAAGGAGTCAACACTCCGTTGACTTCTCGCGGCTCGGTGATTCGCGAGATAAGAGCACGGGAGCTCGACGCTGAAACTCGTGAAGCAGCGAGTAGCGAGAGGTGCTAGCATTAAGCCTAGCCGATGGTCACGCGCGGAGGGCGTTGACAAGGGAAGGAGCTATACCCGTATTGACATTTCGGGTATCGTGAAATTGGAAAGGAGGAGTCGAGAGTTTTGACTCGTGAACTCGCGAGATTGTGAGTTGTGACAAGCGCCTTTGGAATTGGGCCTTGGTTATAGCGTTGTGGTCGCTTGGAGGAAGCGGAGCTCACACCTAGTGTTGTTCGCATAGGGAAGCTTCCGAAAAGGACCTGTGGATCGATCAATGAAGATTCCAACAGGGAATCGAAAGAGTCGCTTCGACTCATGAAGTGAACGAACGATCCTTAAGACTGGGAGGTCGGGTGCAGGGACCCTGAGGGGTTGAAGTAGTGCGCCATCACCAAGAAAGACCAAGAAAGATGAATAAGTTCAAGATGTCAACAGTACTTCTGCGAAGACCACTTTGATCTCACCTTAGCAGGGAGGCGATGGTGGAGAGTCAGGTAGCACAGAAGTCAAGCAAAATAAAGGCGAAGTTACACCGCCTAGAGAGGAGGAGGATCCCTCCAAGAAAAGGAAGGTTACCCCACCAAAGCCTTCGTTCAGGAAGAAATCTAAGGCAACCAAAACCAAGTTTGAGACTGTTCTCACTCCGGATGACTTCGACTTCATAGTCATTGCACTAAACGATACTTCGCTAGAGATAGTAGAAAAAAAGGAAGCCAAGCAGGAGGAAGTGTTCAGTCACATCAGGGACGAGCTTCAAGGCATACAACAAGCAATACAGTCTAGTTTCGCAGTTTCCATTGCGCCACTGCCATCAGGAACACTAGAATTAGGTGATGAGCCAACCCAACTACATTGAATTGTTGATACAGTTGAATCTCACCTTCGACGAGCTCAAGAAGAGACAACACAAGCCACCTAGGCTTTAGCACAAGTACAGGAAGACCTTGAGGACCATAGAAGTATTGCAGAAAAGGAAAATCTCACTCTACAAGTAAAATGGGATGAAGAGAAAGCAGCGCTATAGAAAAACAAGGAACAGTTGCTCGCAAAGAAACTCGATGTACGGGAAAGGATTCACAACGCACTTCACTCCGTGACAGTCATAGAAGTGAAAACTGAGGAATGAGTCCCACAATAGGTGGCGCAACTCGAAGAATTAATCCAACAACTTCAGTAGCGCATCGCAAATCTGGAACTTTGTACCGTGCCCGAGACTCCTCAAGAAATCAGAGACCTAAGGGAGGCAACTGCTTGCAGTGCAGTTGGCAGAATGAAAGCCCTTGCCTTGGAGTGCAAGCAGCTGAGCTCCATGAGCGCTCAGACATATGAAAACCTTACAAAAAATCTAGAGTTATAGGTGTTGTAGTCACGGCTCCAGGAAGAAAAGAAGCACGCAAATACACTACAGACACAGCTGAAGGCCTTGACACCAGTTGAAAGATTGAAGAGGTTTCCAAAGCAGTGCACGGCCCAACAACATATCCACACAATCCAGAGCAAAGTGATTGAAGTCTCTCAACGACTTCAACCAATGCAAGAGAAGGCATGCCAACTGTTCACCGAAGTTGAAAGCCAAGGAACCGAGCTAGAACAGGTCATCATGAGAGTAGAACAACTCCTAGAAGGGCCAGTCAATGATGCACTCATCCAGGAGTTCACTAAGCAAGAGTTCATAGCATTGCAGCAGGTCGAAGCAGCTCGAGCCAAGCTCGAGGCGTTCGAGGTAGAATTGCTCAGAACAGAGTGACTCGGGACGAGTCACAGGTGAGTGTTGGGACCCTGTTGGCCCTTGACCAAGTTTTGGGAGCACTTGATCATATTTGACCATTTTTGGGACTTCGACAACCTGTCGAATATGGAGCGCCAGATGAAGCAGAGATTGTAGAATCTCGACCCACTTTTGGGTCCCTTTTTGGGTTTTGGGAATATGTAATGGGAAAGGGATGTCGACTCATGGGTTTACCCATGCTTAGGCCCATTTTTTATGTATAAATAGAAGGATAGGCAAATGTAAGAAAGTGGTAATAGAGAAGAATATTGTATCTATGTGATATAGGATAAGTGCCAAGAGGGGATCTATGTGATCAAGAGTTTTGTGCATTCTGTATAAACTTGCAGAGCTTAGTGCAAGTCCCTCTGTGAAGGTATAGAAGGCTTTGTGCTGAAAGGCAAGGAAGAAGGATCTAGCGAGTTGCGCAGATCTTCTGTCATGTGCGAAGTAAGGGTTTCTAAGGCTCTATTCTTGTAACCAATTGGTTGACGATAATAAAATAAGAAGAGTTGGTGGACATAGCCCCAGGGTGGGGTGAACCATGTAAATCCTGTGTTGTCCACTTTATGCCTTGTTCTGATGCATTGATGTGATTATTTTCTAAGTGCTTTGAGATGAGTAGATAGATCTGCTATATATGCTTATGCTTAGTGCTTATGATGTGTAGAATGTTAGGTCTGATTCACATGTATATGCTAATTTCTTGACCTGTTAGATCTGAATACTCTATGGATGATAAGTGATCAAACAATCTAGTACATTGTGAATACTGTGAAGTTTTGTTGTATCTGCGAAGTGGTTATTGATTTCATATTAAAGATCCAGCAATGTTGATTGCTATATTAAGTAAGGAATCACAGATCTATGTCGCAGCTAAGATTGCAGACACTCGAGTCCTGCAACCACCCCTACCTCTACCTCGGGTGAGACTTCATCTGCTTCGCAGGTGTTGCCGAAAGGTTTGGTAGTTAGGGTTTTTTTGGTGCGTTGTTGTAGCGTTGAACC
Organism: Picea engelmannii; assembly: GCA_009831015.1. Taxonomy (NCBI): domain Eukaryota; kingdom Viridiplantae; phylum Streptophyta; class Pinopsida; order Pinales; family Pinaceae; genus Picea; species Picea engelmannii. The sequence continues at coordinate 379,827 of ML800845.1, forward strand.
CTGGGTCTGCCCCTATGGAAACAATGCCTCTTAAGAGGGTGAGTTGCACCTTGTCATGGATGCAATTGTTTCCTAGCCCATTCAATTCCTTTTTACTTTTTTAGCTTATTGTTTTTTTATTTCAAGAGAATAGTTTGGGGACACTGCCTTGGCGTGGTGACCAATCGTGACAGCGTTACCCACAAGCATTTCACAGAGATGAGAAGGTTGAATCGTGATGAGGACCCCTTTCTCTTGGATATGCCACCAAGACCCACTACCCTGAATTGGTGACCATATGAATAGTAGTGTCATACCACTACATGTTCATGGACGTAATAGGTTGGCTCGTGCTGAGACCCCCTATCTACCAACCAGGTCTTGAGTTTTATCTTTTTATGTGTCCCCCCCTTTTTTCTTGATGAAAATCCTTTTATTGCTTTATCGGGGATCCCTAGGAGAAGCATCTCAAGGTTTGATCTTTAGGCTTTTATCTTTTGCCAGCTACTTTTACCCTCTGGACCTTTAGCCCCTTCTTCCCACAAAGCAAGGTACAACCCTTTAATAGCTTGGAAAACCCAATGCTCGAACCAATGCAGAGGGTAGATGAGAGGGAAGATGATGAAAATTGATAAGCATGGTGGGAATGGACGATGACATTTCATGAACCCGCTTAGTGGCAACTCACTCCTAAGGGAACCAACTTGCTAGGGCATTCTGTCACCCCCCCCCAGATATGGATAAGTCAAAACGCATAAAGTCTAAGCACACGTCATGAAGAAAAAGATAATTAAATGGACATATTCAAATGTTTTGAGAATTAGAGTGACACATACTATGATACCTTGACTCACTACTTCATGGAGCAAGACCCACTACTACTTCAGAACTAGGCCGATGGGATGGATATTGTTGTTGCTGACATAATGGAGGCACTGAAGAACAAGGATTGGCCCTCCAAGGCCAGGCTCAAGTCAATATGGCTCTCGGTACTCCATGTCTAGGACCTATGGGCCTCGAGACATAATCTCCTTAGTTATCCTTATGATAGGGGATAACAGGGCTCAACATCACCCTAGAAGGGCATGACGTCACCCTTGAGATGATTTTAGATGAGAATTAATTTTAATTATGTAAAAACTAGATTTTGATGTAAATTGGCCAGGTTGGACTTTTATTTGACCTAAAATTAATTAAAGGTCAAAGTTTTGTATAAATAGAGATAAAGTACTCTCATTTTATCATCATCACTCATCACACAACAAGTGTGGACTAAAATTTGCACCCTCTTTAAGGGCTATTGGGTGAAATAACTAGTGTGCAACTTCTTGGAGAGGCATTTTGTGGTGTATCTTGGCTATTTTTCATGGTGGAAGATCTTCAACTAGGGTTTGGCTTGATTATTCTTGGTGAAGTAAGTAGAAAATCTGCAATTTGTTTATTTAATAAATGTTTGTGGTAAATTTTACTTGTTTCATGTTAAAGATTATGAAATTTCTTGCTTAAACCCTAGGAGAGAAGCATAAGTTACTTCTTTCTCTCTCTAGATTTTCTACTTGTCTAAATTTCTCCAGTACACCTTGTTAGAAGTGACTACTACAACCCTAAAGTGCTAGAACTCTAGTAGCTTCACTCTAATTGCTTATTGCATACTATTTTTTAATAGTCTAAGGAAGGAAGATTCGTTAGGACCTAAAATTGTTTACTCTCTAGTGAATTTGTCTTTAGGGTTTGGATGTTTAAGGCCTTGAAGTGCCAACACCTCCTCCATCCACCTCTTCTCCTTTAACAAGTATTATCATTGCTACTTTTCTCCAAGTTGTGTTGTTGTTGTTGTTGTTTTTGACTCCATAATCCCTAAAAGGCACTTGTCCCTTTTCTTAGGTGAATGATTGATCAAACAAACACTCAAAATCTCTACATCAAGATAACTTAAGATAGTATTTTATTAATTGAAGTTTATGTTGATGATATTATTTTTGGAAGTAATAATGATAGGTTAAGCCAACAATTTGCAAAGGATATGCATAACGAATTTGAAATGTCATTACTCGGAGAACTATCCTTCTTTCTAGGTCTTCAGATATGTCAAAGCAACCAAGGAATTTTTATTTCTCAAACTAAGTATATGAGAGAAATGCTAAAGAGGTTCGGAATAGAAGATTGCAAACCAATTACTACTCCTATGCAAACTAGTTGCAAATTGAGCAAAGATGATGATTCAAAGTCTACAAACCAGAGGCAATACAGGTCAATGATTGGTAGCTTACTATATGTGACAATATCCAGATCAGATGTAATGCAGACAGTTGGACAGGTGGCACGATTTCAAGTAGAAACAAAGGAATCTCATGTCTTAGCAATGAAAATAATTTTCAGATATCTCAAAAGAACAAAAAAGTTTGGATTATGGTATCCAAAAGGAAAGGATCTATCACTTATTGCCTACACAAATGCAGATTGGGCAAGTTGCATTGATGACCGGCGAAGCACCAGTGGAGCAACGTTCTACTTGGGTGAGTGTTTAATATCTTGGCTAAGAAAGAAAAAATCATCAGTATATTTATCTACAGCCAAAGCAAACTATATTGCAGTAGCAAGATGTTGTACACAAGTTCTATAGATGAAACAAACTTTGACAATTATACAGGTTGAGTATGATGAGCCCATTCCAATCTATTTTGATAATACAAGCGTCATCGATATCTTAAAGAACTCGGTGATGCACTCCAAGATGAAGCACATTCCAATCAAGTATCACTTTCTACAAGAACATGTTGCAGAAAAGAACATCAGAGTTGAATATGTAGGCACAGAATAGCAAGTTGCAGACATCTTTACAAAACCAATTCCACGGGAAACCTTTGTGTATCTTCGCCAGAGACTTGGAGTAATTTCTACTCCAAAATGAATGCTTTTGAATGCTTATCTTATATGTCTTATATTTACACGAGGAAGCACCATAAATAGGATAGTTAAGGTTGGGAGATCAGTTTCAGGAAGAGTTCAGTCAAGCGGAGCAGCCCCGAATAGAAAGATACATTTTTCATTGATGACAAAGGGGGAGAGATTTATCAGATGCAAAGGTAAATGCTTGGAGAAAGAGCACAGAGGCATAGTTCCAGGGGGAGCAATGGTCACAGGGGGAGCATGAGTGATATGAATTCAGTATTGCATCAGAGTGTTGCCATCAATGTCAAAGGGGGATATTGTTGATTATTTGGGTTGGTTGTCATTGATTTCAACCCTTGAAGAAATTATGGTAGCAAATTCCGGTAGCACAAAGGTTTGGGTAATGGACCCAAGTTTGTTTGATGGATAATGGTATGATTTTTGATATAGTTGAGGAAAGAGTATTTTAGATGGATAGTACATGTCATTTCATTTTTAGTGGTATGTGGAACATCACATAACTCCTCATGGTTAGAGAGTTATGGCCATGTAAAGTTGGAGAACCCTCATGAGTCATCTAGAAACCCTAAAAGGTTAAAGTAGTCAAAGTGGTTGCAAAGAAGAAATTATTTAAATAATAAAGTGAAGTGATGAGTGTACTATAATTCAAATATGATACAAAAGAAATGATTTAAATAATAAAGTTAATGGAGAAATTACTAAGTGGACAAGTGGGTTAGCCCTAAAATAAGTAAAGTGGGTTAAGATGGTTAGAAGGTAATTTAAATAACAAAACGAAGTGATGAGTGTACTATAAGTCAAAGTGGATACAAAGAAATTATTTAAATAATAAATCTAATGGAAAAATTACTAAGTGGACAAGTGGTTAGAAGTGGGTTAGCCCTAAAATAAGGAAAGTGGGTTAAGATGGTTAGAAGGTAGCCCCTTGAGGAAGCTACATGAAAGTATAAAAAAGAGGCAAGAGTCTCTCATTTTGAATCACACTTGAGAATCTTGAATATATACAAGTGGCTGAGGTAACCAAAGGATATCTAAGTTGAATTTCAGAGGGAAGATGAAATAAAGAAGGCTGAAATTAAAGGGAGGATAAATTATTTTGATGATGTTTTCTAAGGTATGTTATTTACAGGTTATCTCACCATTTTCACAATAAAGTTTTTAATAGAATGATTCAGACCGTGAAATTGGGAGTACATTGAGGGAACATGTCGAGGTATCGGAATTTCATCTTGTGGGTCATTATATTTTTGGAGTTACACTGCGTGGAAAATAAGGTTTGTGGCTAGTCCTGAAACTAGTCTAAAACAAGTGTTTTGGGTAAAAAAGTCATAAATTGTTCATAACATATCCAAATTCAGTAAGACCAAGTGTATTGGTTATATTACAGTCTTTAGTATTATGTGTACAATTTTAAGATCCATGAAATAAACATTCTATGTGGGGCACGCTCTACAAGTTTGCTCTTTAGAATAAGCCAGAATTCAATAAGATATGCCATTTTTTCTATAACTCCTTTTCTGAGAGGATATAAGTAGTGAAACCTAGAGGAATTGCATAAAAGACACTGACGAACATTGTGTACTATTTTCATATCTTTATTCATTACAGGTACATAGTTACGATTATTGCAAGTTAGGGTTGTTGACTAATCCAAAATTAGTCATGTGAGACTAAAGTAAAGTTTGATGAAAATGTAATTCTCTTATTGTTAAAGTTAAGGAAGGTTTTCAGGTATGTGATCATATACACTAGGTCTATTACAGAGTTACAAATCATATTTGGATGATGAAATTGGTGAGATATTTTGGTTGAGGTACATGTTGGGTGCATGGTTGAGACAAGTAATTGATGAGTTGACACATACATGAGGTGTATAGTTGATAATCTTGGTACATCTTGATGAGTCATAGTTTATGTTTATTTGATTCATGATTGATACATATTTGGTGCATGGTTGATGCACTCGTTGATGGTATAGGTTGAGGTACAGGTTGGTGCATGGTTGATGAACTTGTTTGTGGTACAGGTTGATTACAGGTTGTTTGGATAGCTTATTGTGACAGGTTTGATGCATGGTTGATACATTGTTTTATGGTACAGGTTGATGTATGGTACATGTTGGCACAGTTTATTGGTACAGGTTGATTACAGGTTTATAGCAATATATCTCACAGTGATAGTGTGACAGTGATTCCATAATTCTACTTCTACGTCAGGGAGGTTGGACGGGGTAAGGAGAGGTGGTTGTAGCCACCTTCCAATTGTAGTCAGAGAACATAGGGGGTTGCATCCTCCTTCTGGTTGTAGCCAGAAAATTGGGGAGTTGGAGCTTCCCTTAGGTTGTAGCCTGAGAAACTAGGGGGTTGGAGCCTCCTTCCAGTTGCAGCTAGAAAACAAAGGAAGTTGGTGCTTTCAATGAATGCAATTCTTAAATACATATAAGAAAAAACATTTCGTGGTTTTCTCCCGCTTTGGGTTTCCACGTAAAAACACTGGTGTATTGTGTATGTGTATGATTGTTCATGTGTACTCTACAATTATTGGATGAAAATTCTACATTGATATAACACTTGCATTGTATGGTTAAAAATGATTAAATGTCTCTATTACCAATTCACCCCCCCTCCCAGTAATCCAACAATTGGTATAAGAGCGAGTTCCTTCAAGAAACAGTTTAGCCACTCGAAAAAGATCATTGATTATTCTGAGAATGGAGTACCACTATTCAATGGTCATAATGGTTTAAAGTATGATATGTGGAGTGAAATGACGAAAGTGTTTTTATAGTCACAGGGGTATTATATTTGGCTATCGGTTGTTACAGGATATGATAGTTCAAAAAGGGAAAAGATTACAGCCAAAAAGGAATTGAAGAAGAATAAAAAAATATCAATGGATTTCATTTGAGAAGGATTACCTAATCCGGTAAGAGAAAATGTTGGTAAATGTTCATCAACCAAAGAACTTTGGGATAAGTTACATGATATATATTCTTCACCCGTCGTAGATTTAGAAAATGCCAAAGAAGATGCAAGTACAGATCAAGAAGAAATATGTTCACCATGTCAAACAGATTCAGAAGATGAAAAGTACATAATCATCATAGGTATGTTGTTTTGTTTTAATTGTGAAAAACGCGGACATCTTGAAATAGAATTCCATGAAGGAAATGAGACAGAAAAACTAATTGAAAAGGAAGACAATTATGAAGCAGAATTGATTAGTGTTTTAGATGAACTAAGAGAAAAAAACAAGTCACTCAAGAAAGACTTGATGAAACAAAAGGAAAGTCTTCACATTTTTTAAGAAGCCCAATAGGTCATCGAGAACTTAAGAACTCGGCTAGAAGAAGCCAAAAAGATCGAAGATAATCTTGAATATCAAAAGCAGTATTTGAAAGCCAACATAGCAGCATAGAAAGAAGAAGCATAAATGAGAGAGAAGATTTTGACAGATCATCTTAAGGAAATAACTAACGATCTAAACCATCTTGAGGTAGAGTTTGGTCAATAAGAGAAAGGACTTGAAGAATAAATAATCACATTAAAAATTTAGCTTGAAAAAACGAAAAGAAAAGAAGAAGTCACGAAGTCTCAGATAATGAAGAAAGAAGAAGAGGTTGAGAAGCTTGAAGAAGAAGATATCACACTGAGAAGTAAAATCATCAAGCTCAACAAGAACGTTGAAGAGACAAAAGCTTCCACATCAGTTATAGAGAATGAAGAGAAGCACTCTAGGTTGTTAGAAAAGAATGTTGAAATAATGTAACTTCAAATTGTATTCTTATTATTATTTGATATATTATTCATTGGATCAATCCCCATTGTGGATTGATCATGTCGGCTATTGTAAAAGGACCAAATCCCCTTTTGTGGATTGGTCATAATGTAATTTTAAAAAGCAAAAGAAGAAGTCAGCCCCAGAATATATCAAGAGGCCCCGAAATATATCACTTAGAGACACAACTCACTTGCTCATTGAGAGACAAGTTTCGGAATTGCAGTTGGAGAAGAAGGAGAGAGAGTGGTGCATCTTTGGGAGAGGATCTTTTGTATTAGCTTAAGTTATCTCTTGGCATTGTATTGGCTATCTATAATAAAAAAGTTTTGTTGGGTTTTCTTCCCCTGGAGGGTTTCCTAGGATAAATGTTGTGTCTCTTGTGATTGTGTATTTCTCAGTGATCTTGTCTTATGTTGTTGTTATCTATTGAAATGCAAAGAACTATAATAATGGCTTCAACATTAACATGGTTTCAAAGCCAAGCTGAAGAGAGCATATTTCACAAGAGAAAAGTGAAAAACGTCACTATTGTCGTACATGCAAATTAGGGTTTTTGTTGGTGAGGTATTTCAGCCCTAAAATCATCTAGAAAAGTGCGCCCTCCCCCAAGGATCATTTTGGCACCTTCAACGCACCTTTTCAGTGGCTAGATATCTCGAAAAGTGAAACCCTAGTTTTCATAAAGTACCAGAAAACCAAAGTACCAGAAGTACCATAAGTACCAAAGTACCAGAAAACCAGAAGCACCAGTCTAGAAATCCGCAGATCAAGTTTGAGGGGGCAAAAGTTGGATTTTCAAAATTTTGACTACACCAGCTTACTCGCCTCAGCTCAACGCATCTATCCCCTAGATCAAAATTTCAAAATTTGAAGTTTGAAAAATTAGGGTTTCCTCATAAAACCCTAAGTTGCAGTTGCAGTCTCAAAACCAGTTGCAGATGCAGTACCAGTTGCAGTCACCCTTGAAGTTTTTAAAGAGTTGGTAATGATTATAGCTGCTGCCAAATGGTGCCACCACCTACAAATGCTATCAGAGGTATGTAATCACATATGTTTAAATGGTTAAACTTTAAAGAGTATTTGCAGGAGAAGGGATCTCTTGCCATAGATCCAAAAGGATCTCAAGATCCAACACATTCAGACGAATGATGCAACCCAGGTGTGATTATTATGATATGCATCCATTTGTTATATTGATCAATGTTGCATCATTCTAACCTTTTCTAAGTCAAGGTATTAGATGGATTAAAAGTTGAGATCATAGAGCTTATCGTCTAACCCAATCTTCTGTCAAGATAGGGTATTGTCTTAGTACATAAGACAGTTTGAAGAAAGCACTCGTCGTCTTAAGTGAAGGAGACTCAGAAGAAAAGCAAGCACTCATCCCTGAGGACAAGGCTCCAGTTTTGATTAATCAAGTTGATGAGATTCCAAGGTACACATGACAAGTTGATGACTATAGTTGAGACAATAGTCTTTGTAAAGTATCATACTTGATAGCATGTGAGCATATAGAGGTAAATGTTTAATGTAATCATTTGTCTGATACAACTAACACCTCCTCTTGGAAGAATATCGTGTGTTTGTTCTAGGCTGCCATGGAGGAATGTTTGATCACAACACTATGAGAGTGTTGACCTCATTTTCGTATTGTATTCCTTACCTTTAATCTTTGCTTCAGACAAATTACAAGTGATAGCTCTAAAGGAGCTACTGTAATGATTGTTCATGCTATTGTTCTATATTATCAAAAGAATATTATTCTTGCTTGTTGTTTTGTTGGCCTTGCTCCAGGTCACAGGTAATAACCCTGAGGAAGCTATAGTAAAGGTTGCATAAGGCAACGTGCTGAAGGAGAGACCATAAATGAAGCAATCATCATTGGAAAAGAAGAAGGTGGCTTGCATAAGCTAAAGGGTCACTCAGAAACTGCCATAACCCACGCCATTGAGAATCCATGTGAACTTTGGCATAGAAGATTAGCTCACATCAACTACAAGGCGCCACCATACATATGCAAAACGGTCACAGGTTTACTAGAACTCAAGGTTGACCATGAAGGCGTATGTAATGGATGTACACAAGGGAAGAACATCAAGAACCCTTTTTCGAAGAGAGACAACAAAGCAGAAGGAGTCCTAGAGCTCATTCATTCAGATGCATGTGGCCCAATGCCATCGTCCTCCATTATTGGGTATGTATATTATGTATCATTTATTGATGATTATTCTCATAAGACCTGGGTATATTTTTTGAAATCTAAAGATGAAGTGTTCAGCAAGTTCAAGGAATTCAAAGCCTTGATAGAGAATCTTTTTAAAAGAAAGATTAAGATACTTAGGTCAGATAATGGAGGAGAATATACCTTGAAAGAGTTTGTGAACTTTTGCAAAGATGTTGGGATCAAGAGGGAACTCACTACTCCCTATAATCCCCAACAAAATGGTGTAGTTGAATGAAATAACAGAATGATAATGGAATCTATGAAGACTATGATCCATGATCAAGATCTTCCTATGTGTTTATGGGCAGAAACAACAATGGAAACTTTATATGTGCAGAACCGATTGTCCCATAGCGCACTTGGGCTCAAGACCCCGGAAGAGATGTTCACCGAAAACAAGTCAGAGGTAAGCCATCTCAAAATATTTGGCTGCCCAGTATTTATTCATATACCGGAAGAGAAGAGAAACAAGATGGAACCTTCAGGAAAGAAGGGAATATTTGTGGGATACTGTGAGGTCTCCAAGGCCTTCAGATACTATATACCAGGTCACCATCACATTGAGATCAGCAGGGATGTGACCTTTGATGAAGATGCAGTGCTCAAGAAATCAAGAAGATGCCAGCTTGAAGAAGTATATGAACAGGAACCCGTAATCCCCAGAACTACAGTGAGGGAGGTTCCCAGAGCCACAGAACCGGTGAGGGAAGTCGTAACTTCCCCTGATGAGGAAATTCTAGAATACCATGATATATTAGAAGTTCAAGAACCTCCTCAGATGACGATCCTCCATAAAAGAAAGCCATCTTGGGCTAGAGAGCTTATTCAAGATGGAAAGAAGTATGGTGTTCCCGAAGGAATTCTTGAAGGAACTACGAGATAGGTGAAAAGACCAAATCCATTCTTCAGTTATACGGCTTTGATGTGTGATCCTCTAGAGGAGGAGCCTACCTGCTTTGAGGAAGCCATTCAGAAGAAAGAATGGGCAGATTCCATGACAGGGGAATACCAATCCATAATAAAAATGAAGTATGGGAAATAGTTCCCAGACCAAAGAGTAAATATGTGATGTCCTCCATATGGCTCTTCAAAATAAAACATGTTGTCGATGGAAGTATTGAGAAGTATAAAGCAAGATTTGTAGCACGTGGTTTTTCTCAAAAAGAAGGCATTGACTATGAAGAGACATTCACTCATGTAGCCAGATACACTTCGATCAGAACCATCATAGCTCTTGCAGCTAAGATGAAGTGGAAGTTGCACCAGATGGACGTAAAGACAACTTTCGTAAATGGTGTCATCGAAGAGGAAGTGTATATAGAGCAACCTCAAGGATTTGAAGTTGAAGATAAGAAGTCTCATGTCTATAGGTTGAAGAAAGCATTGTACGGATTGAAGCAAGCTCCTAGAGCTTGGTATGGCCAAATAGACAGCTTTCTGACAAGCTTGGGCTTTACCAAGAGTAAAGCAAATTCTAACCTCTACTTCAAGGTTATGAACGATGAGCCAATAATATTACTGCTATATGTGGATGACTTATTCTTAACCGGAGAAGAAAATCTCATCATTGAATGTAAGAAGAGACTTGCCTCAGAATTTGAAATGAAAGACCTTGGCCTAATGCACTATTTCTTAGGTCTTGAGGTATGGTAGAGTGCAGAGAGGATCTTCCTTAACCAAGGGAAGTATGAAGTCGAAATCCTGAAGAGATTCAACATGTTGGAGTGCAAGTCCATGAATACATCCATGGAAGCGAAGTTGAAGCTGTTGGTCAACACTTTGTCAGAACCGATTGATGTCACGATGTACAGACGGATTATTGGATCGTCAATGTACCTGACGAATACCAGACCAGACATTTGTTTTTCCATGAACACCTTGAGTCAGTTTCTGGTAGAACCCAGACATGTTCACCTAGTGGTTGCAAAACATGTGATGAGGTACCTTAAGGGTACAATAGATTGTGGTCTCAGCTATGATGGAGATCATGATTTCACATTGAGTGGATATACTGAAGCAGATTGGGCAGGAAGTGTTTCTGACAGGAAAAGCACTTCAAGATGTTGTTTTAGTTTGGGATCAGCCATGATCTCATGGCAGAGTAGGAAGCAATCTAGCATTGCTCTCAGCACAGCGGAAGCAGAATACATTGTTTCATGTTCTGCCAGCTGCGAAGCTATAAGGATTCGAAATTTGTTGACCGACCTATTTGACTTAGAGATGAAAGAAACCATGATCCTATGTGACAACCAGAGATGCATAAAGATGACAGAGAATCTTGTATTCCATGACAGGTCGAAGCACATAGAGATCCGATATCATTACATCCGTGACATGGTGTAGAGAGGAGCCTTAAAGCTCTAGTACATTAGCACGGATGAACATGTTGCTGATGTGTTGACCAAGATTATATCTCGTATAAAGTTTGAGCATTTTCGAGATAATCTTGGTATAGTCTAAAATGACCTTCCTCGAAAGGGGGAGTAGTTATTGTGATAAGACATCTCTTTCTTTCGACCTGATGGTTGTGACGTAAAGCAAGATGATGTGATGAGACTAGCATTGAGCTTCTGGCTGGATAGTTGTGACGTAAAGCCAGTCTAGTATCCTGCTTCCGACTTGATGGTTGTGACGTAAAGAAAGATGATGTGATGAGACTAGCACTGAGCTTTCGGCTAGATAGATGTGACGTAAAGCCAGTCTAGTATCCTGCTTTCGACCTGATGGTTGTGACATAAAGCAGGATGAGTATCTTGCTTCCAACCTGATGGTTGTGACGTAAAGCAAGATGATGTGACGAGACTAGCACTGAGCTTCCGACTTGACAACTGTGACGTAAAGCTAGTCTAGTATCCTGCTTCCAGCTTGATTGTTGTGACGTAAAGCAGGACGAGTTTCTTTCTTCCAGCTTGACTATTGTGACGTAAAACAAGACGAGCACTATGCTTCCAGCCTTACAGTTGTGACGTAAAGCCAGTCCAATATTATAATGATGAGCCAGCCTCATGTTGTGATGATGATGATATATCAGTTTTATACTAATACATATTGATGCAGATGATGATTGCATTCCTTTGTGAATGACGATGTTGTCGATGAAGAAAACTTCCGATGATTTATAGATACGCCAGTCAGTGTTCCAAGATGATATTGATGATGCTATCCTCTCACCCACTTGATGTTGTTGATGATGTTGTCCTCTCTCTCTCGCCTGATGTTGTTGAAGAATACCCTTCTTGTTAAGGGGGAGTGTTGAAATAACGTAACTGCAAAGTGTATTCTTATTATTATTTGATATATTATTCATTGGATCAATCCCCATTGTGGATTGATCACGTCGTCTATTGTAAAAGGACCAAATCCCCTTTTGCGGATTTGTCATAATGTAATTGTAAAAAGAAAAAGAAGAAGTCGGCCCTAGAATATATCAAGAGGCCCCGAAATATAATAAAGGTGGTTATAACCACCCAGTTGGAGAAGTCGGCCCTGCTAATGAAGAGACACTTCACACGTGCCAATCTTGTATAAATAAGGAGGCTAGCACCTCACTTAGAGACACAACTCACTTGCTCATTGAGAGACAAGTTTCAGAATTGCAGTTGGAGAAGAAGGAGAGAGAGTGGCACATCTTTGGGAGAGGATCTTCTGTATTAGCTTAAGTTATCTCTTGGAAATTGTATTGGCTATCTATAATAAGGAAGTTTTGTTGGGTTTTCTTCCCCTAGATGGTTTCCCAGGATAAATGTTGTGTCTCTTGTGATTGTGTATTTCTCAGTGATCTTGTCTTATGTTGTTGTTATCAATTGAAATGCAAAGAACTCTAATAATGGCTTAAACATTAACAAAGAAGAATGAAGAAAATAGAAAGACTTATGCAAAAGTACTCAAAGGAAAGAATCATGGTCAACCATAATCTAAGAAAACCATTGAAGATACATCTTGAAGAAGACCATCCATGTTCAAGACACAAAGAAGCTTCAATCATGATCATGATCAGTCAAGGAAGAAATTCAGAAAGACTACACCACAAAGAAGATCATTCACTCCCAGGTATGCAAATTTATTTTATGATCATTGTTTTTATTATACTAATTTTGGACATAGGATCGCAAATTACAGGGATTATAAAAGAAATTTTCAAGCAAGAAGTGCCTATGTGGCCCCACATAACATTGAATGTTACAAATGTCATAACTATGGACACATAACTGGTGATTGTAGAAGCATGATCGATACTTCCATGAAAGAGAACACTGATATCAAATATAAGAAAGTATGGATAAGAAAACACAAAGAATAAGTGAACAAAGACTAGGTCCTAGAGATCGCAATATTGATAATAAAACGAGATGAAGAAAATTCTATAGAGAAAGACGTCAGATACAAAATGGTTTGGAAAATAACTTAAAGAAAAGAAAGACAAGTAAATAATGAACAAGTTCAAGAGATTGTACTTTTAGAAATTGTAGTGAAAGATGAATCCACAGACAGAAATAAAGAAGTCGGAGCTCAGAGAGATGAATCTACCAATGAAGATGATGATGAATTCATATCAGAGCAGGAATTGTTCTGAGCCATCCGGCTTAGAGACTCTCAGGTAATATGAATATTAGACAGGGGGAGTCTATGCGATAGCTGTGATGGACCAAAGAACCATCATTCGAGCATCTTGCAGAGTTTGAATAGACAGATCCATAGCAGTTAGTTAGCAGAAGTTTAGTTTGATAAATTAATTAGTTGTAGTAGTGAAGACCTCATGATAGTATAATGATAAATGGGTCAGCATTATGGACAGTTGTGCAGTAGAGTCTTGGACAGTATGGACAGAGATGGTTTCGTAAGAACACTTAGTAGGTTTGGACATATATATGACAGTGAACAAGAGCATCAATTCATAGATTGGTTCAAAGAGTGGTTCATAGAAAAAGGAATATTATCATAATGGATGACAATTACACAGGAAATGACTCAAACTGTTAGAAAAACAGGGCCATGGAGCAATAAAAAAAACAAATGCGGAAACAAAACACAGAAGATAAACAATACAATAGAGACACATATTTACGTGGTTCACCCAGTGTGGGCTACGTCCACCAGAGAAATTGCCAGGTCCTTCCTTTATTATTATCCAGCAAATGAAGGGATACAACCTACAACAAAACCCATTGTAACTTCCTCTTCGTTCTCTCACAGTCTCCTATCTCAGAATACAATATTCACAATAATGCATAGCCACAATAACTTTCCCTCATAACAGAGGGTTGTCTTCTAGGGGAAAAAACCCTAACATAATTTCTACTATTAGATCTGTGACCTTATAATGAATGGTCCAGATTTACAATGAAATTACAATATACATTTACAAGGCAATTTTTCCTTCGAGGGCCTAATGCCCTCGGACCCCACAGAGGGGGTACCCCCCCTGCACTCCCCCGCGTGGAAGAGTGTACATACTTCTGGGGTGTAAAGTCTTCATGGGGTATAAACACAGCTGAAAAGCACAAGACCTTTCAATCAGGAAGATAATCAGGCTCCACAACCAACACGAACAATGCTAATGGATTCCAAATTAACAGATATTTTTAGACACATGCAATGTGTTATCGCACAGTTTGTAGATGGGAGAGAGGCTAAAAGATAGTAGGTCAAACTGGAAAAACAAGAACCTTCCCCACCCAATGTCACCACAATGGGGAGGTTCTTTCTATTTAGGGAGGTTAGGCCCAGGGGAGACGTCCCTGGTGACCTGTGGCTTTGAAGAGGCAAAGGTTTAAGAGAAATAAGATAGTTCCTCCTTCACAGATCACCACCCAAAGAAAAGATAGTCCAGCCAAAGGCCAATTTGAAATAACTTCCAAAGAAAATGTAACTGCCTAGAAAAAGACAACAGCAAGAAAGATATATGCAAGCTATGTTCAATGTGGTTAGTACTTCATATGTAAATGACTATCTGATATTCAATATAAGCAATTTGACAGTAAATATTGACGAAATCAATGTTTGCAAAATGGCAATGATAAATATGTCACTTGTCAATAAATACTGGAACAATATAGCATTCAATGCAACAAATCAACACTCAATCCAATAAATGTTCTTAACTACCATTCAATTTCTTGTAAAATGAAACGTTGCTGCATCAAGATGAAATAACCAAGGGTGACGTCAACATTCTAGGGTTAGTAGGTTAGAGTTAGTGTAGTTAGGGTTTCAATTTAAAAGAAGTTTGAGAGTGTGTGGATTTGATTTCACTTCAACGCTGGAGGCTGGAGATCAGTGCCTTAGGGTTAAAGGAGTTAATAAATGATGGACACAAGAGTTGAAGGGAAAAAGATTTCAAAGGACTGGAGGGAAAAGTTTCAAGGTGCTGCTAGAGCAGGGCCTTAAAAGCAGAACCCTAGGGGAGAGAGGCTCACTTCGGTGTTGCAAAAGCAAGGCCTTGTGCTCTCTCCTCCTTCCCAACAAACGGCTAACCCAAAAACAGGAAAAATAGACCAAGACAAGAGGTTTTGTTGAGGGAGGTGTTGCTAGAGCAAGGTCTATCAGCAAACCCTAGAACAATACGGCCCTGGTGTAGTAAGCCTAAGCTAGGGACGTCTCACTCTTCTTGGCTCAAAAGGGTACGACTAGCATAAGGAAGAAAGAAAAAGGAGCGTAGCTATGGCTAGGCTCTATTTTTCCTCTTCAATGGCTTAAGGCTTCACTATCAGGGAACATGAGACAACGATCTACTTGTGTGTTTGTCCCTTCGGGTTTTGATTCAACAATATTTATAAATAGATGCAAGAAATCAAACTACAACCATTCAATCAAGAAGTTTCACAGAAAAATACTTACAAATCATGAAGAAATAACCATGCAAACCCTAGTTGTAACACCTTCCTTCAAGAGAAACACCATAAATGCCAAAAAATCTCTTCCTTCAACAAGTGTGCATCACTTAGTTCAGCCAAAGACCCCAATAGGGTGCTAAAATCAGACCTCACTAATGAGTGAGTGATAAATCATGATAAAAATGAGAGTCAAAACCCTCAATATATAGTGTATGAATGACCTAATTTTACCTTTTAGGTCATAAAAAAGATCGACAAGGCCATAATGTCAAAATCATATTGTTTTTACATTAAATGCTAAGTAAAAATCCCTAATCAAGTAAAAATGAGAGTAAAATCCCCTTCAAGGAAGGCGCTAGCCCCTTCTAGGGAAAATGAGACACCAAGGAGAAAACGTTAACCCCCCAGGGGCCTCTCCAACATGCCACATGTGCCACTGCTGCGTAGTTTGCCTCCAAAAGCATCCATGAAACTGGATGACATCATGGTGAAGATGGAAATGTCCCAAGCCTTCCAAGGCTGACGTTCCACTGAAAAGGGGTCATCCCCCCCAGGTCTAGTCCTGCCGGAGTGCCTTTGATGGAACATCCTCTTCCTCTTCAGTGAAAAATCTCTGATCCATCTCGATCTTGTCTCTACCCCCTGATGGGGTATCAGCATCCATCTGGTGAGCTCTTCATCCCCATGGTGGTTCGAACTGGTCATCACCCCATGTGTACTAGTCCAAATGACACTTGTCCATCGGGGATGGTCCTGCACATCAAAAGCTACGCCCTCCATGGGCTCATCAATCACTGGGATCATACCAATATTAATCACATCTCATCATCGATATTATTAAACATATGCATAAAACCCTAATACATCAATCAATAGCTCAAAGACATTACAAAAACCTGCAATGCAAGATTGGAGAAAAAGACAAAACGTCTTATTGGGATAGTGTCCACAAGAAAATGAAAGTTTCCAGGAAGATTTCATCCAAGCCATTGAAGTGAGGTGATGTGGCTAGGGGATGTCCAGACATGTGGGTGCAATGAGGACCAAGGATGCATAATGTTATCTGTGGGTGCCTTTGTAGAAGGCAAGTTGTACCTGTCATGGATGCATTTTTTTCAAGCCCGTTCTTGCCTTTATTCGTTTTCTTGCTTTATTCTTTTATTTGCTTTTTCTTCTTCTTTTTCTTTTTACTCAAGGGCTAACCAGAGGACACTGCCTTGGCATGGTGACCAAAGCTGACAGCGTTACCCACATGTACTTTCACAGAGATGAGAAGGTTGGCTCGTGATGAGACCCCCTTTCCCTTGGCCATGCAACCAAAGGTCACTGCCCTGGCGTGGTAACCAGATGGTGGCAATGTCATACTGTTAGGTACCCATGAACCTAATAGGCTGTCTCATGATGAGACCCCCTATCCTCTGACTAGATCTTGTTTGTTATTTTCTGGGTCCCTCTTGTTTCTTCCTGAGAGGCCTTTTATTGCCTTCTCGGGGATCCCTGGGCGAAGCATCTCGATGTTTTATTTCTAGGTTTTTGTCTTTTACCAGCTGCTTTTACCTTCTGGGCCTTTAGCCCCTTCTTCCCACGAGATAAGGTGCAATCCTACAAACAGGTCAACCGAATGCCCGAACAAGGGGAATGGGATAGATGAGCGAGTGATAAGATGAAACAGTGGTGCTATGATGGGAGCGGATGATGGCTTTTCAGAAATCCCCTCGGTGGCAAACCAAGACCTATGGGCACAGGCTTTCTAGGGCACCCTGTCAATTCCCCCAATCATGGTCAAGTGGGAAAATATAAGATCCAAGCAGTTGTTAGAGATAAAAGGAATCAGATGCATATATTTAAAGGTTTTAATGATCAAAAGTGACACATACCATGATACCTGGACCAATTACCTCATGAAGAAAGAACCTCTTCTGATACAAGACCAATCTGATGGTGATGGATGTTGTTTCTGTTGACAAGACAAAGCTGATGGAAGAAGAAAAGGATGGGCCCTCCAAGGCCATGCTCAGGTCAATCCTGCTCTCGATACTCCATGTCCAGGACCTGTGGGCCTCGAGACATGATCTCCTAGTTATCCCTAAAAAGCGGGGATAACATCTGGCTCCAACTTTGGGACATGTGTTCACCGTAGAGAGCATGAGAACCTCGGCATCTCTGGCATAACCTGCAGAGCTGCTCAATATCGATAGGGGCATCAGTAACAAAAATGGGGCGATAATGTCACCCCAGCATACATATGGATATATATATAGACCGAAAGAAAACAATCAATAATGCAAATGTGAAAGCAAACTAACATGAAATGCAAATGGTATAATACACGAATACAAAATGCCTACTTACCTATACTTACCTGTAAAGTCAAGTTACCCCATCCTGGTGGGGTTTGAGGAGGCACCCGCTGACAGGCATTGTGTGCCTTCATCCCTCCAGTGTAGACAGGTAATAAGAGTCATTAACTGATTTTCTTCCAACCTTAAAAGGGCAAAGCCAAAAATGATTGTTTCCTTTGATACTAGTAGGCTTCCCTTTATTGGCATCCCACATCCATACCATGTCCCCTTCCTTGTACTCTTTGACTTCGAAATTGGTCGTTCCTTAAACAACCCTGGTGTATTGTGTAGAGGGAGGTGGGTGGGATTCTACTATAAAGATTTCCTGCTGCGAAGGACGGATCCGTACATCATCTTCCACCTTCTTTGGTATTTTTGCAATCTCAGATTCCTGACCTTTGAACTCATCCAAGAGTTGTTGGTATTCCTCTTTCTTGATCCATTTAATCTGATTAGAATTTTCCTCCTTTGCAAAAGGCATAGCTTCTGGAGAATATTTATGAGGAGTCTGTTTGGTTTTGTCACATGCTTTGTCATCTTTGATGGAATCACTGGGCTCTTGCACATAAGTTGTAGTCACAGGTACATTCGAGATACGAACAATAGTTCCATCTTTCAATGGTCCATCCGATCCTTGGAAAAAGTTTTCAAATCACTCTTTGATAGATGGTACCTTGATGACTTCTCTCAAAGGGATGGTTACAAACATCTTGGATAATGCCCCTTCAAGGTCAAAGTTCAGGTTAACCCTTTCAGTCTTGGATGTTTTAGGAAAGATTACATCCCAAGGTGGGTTTTTTGTTTGGTCAGCGACAGGTTGATTCAACTTATTTGTTTTATACACCTGGGACTCTTGTTTCTTTAGCTTTTCTTTTGAATCCTGGTCTAGTTTGTCTATTACCGCCATTCTAGCTGACCTGGCTGCTTCTTTTATGGCCTCTTGATGCTCTTCAGCGGTGATATTTATTTAAGGGCCTTCTATGATGTGGTCTATATTGTTTACTTGTTGATGGCTACAATTACTGTAAGGACACTCATGTTCCCAATGTGCTTCACTGCATTGAAAACACCAAGGGTTTTCATCCACAATGACGGTGCTTGGAACTTCTATGTCTTTGAAAACATTTTCGTTCCAATCAACGATATTACTTACTCTCTGTATTGGATAGCCATCTTCATCCGAATCTTCAGAGGTATTAAAGGCATCATCAGGGTAATCACCCCAATCTGTGTCTTCTCCTGTCAAGGGAAAAGTGGGGCAATCTTGAAACAAGTATGGATCCATTGATTTGTAATCACTAGGTCCAAGATCATCCATTAATGATAAAGAGGGTGTTTGCTCATGTTGCTCAAACTGACCGGTTTGTAATAGTGTGGGAGTCCCCTCAAAAGATAATTGGTCATTCAGATCTTGCTTTGTCAAAAAATGAACGATTTCACGAATTCTTTTAACCCTTTGCAAGATACAGGACATACTAGTGTCTAAGTTGGTTACATTATGCACTTGGGGGTCTTCAGACCTGGTTTCCGGATCCCTATTGGTTTGGTCAAAATACTCAAATCCGGGTTCACTCATATCTTGATTTTCTAACATTGGTGTGTTCAAGACAAACAAGGAATCTTCAAAGTTAGGTTTTTTATGAGTGGCCATGCCCAAATCCTCGGATGGTTGATGTTGTCTTGAGACATTTAGAACATTGTTTGTGTTTGAGAAAGTTGTGTTCCATTTCCTTTTGGGAGGCATGAGTTTTACCTCAAGAATTTTCGGGAACTTAGGTTCAGCTTCGGTAATATCCTCATCACTAGATTCCATGGGGTCATTATTGCACGAGAGATTGACTTGATGGACGTAGTCTTCGAACTCAAGGTTCTTCTCAATCTGGCAAGCAAAATCTTGTGCTTCTTCTAGAGTCGAGGATGACCGATCTTTGAGAGTAAACTGCAAAACTCCTTCCAACGAGTTCAAGTAGTGTTGGAGGACAGCTTCTTCTGAGAAACTAGGCCTGATCCTCTTGAGTAGAAGGTTGAACCTATCATTGAAATCCCTAATGCCCTCGCTAGAGGCTTTGTAAATATCAGTGTATTGAGAGTAAAGGGAATCCATGCTTTCTTTTTCACACCAATCTTTCTTGAAGGCTTGTTCAAGATCTTCAGGGGTTTTGATGCTTCTTTTCGGGAGTTTGTTAATCCATCTTCTGGCACTTCCGGTGAGTGAGCTCACAAAGAGCCTTAAAAAGACATCGGGGTGTTCTTGTCCAGATTGGTGAAACTGGAATGCATCACAGAAGTCGGTCCAATGAGAGTTGTCATAGGATCCATCTTCCCCTTAAAACTTAAGTATCCATGACTCGACCTTCTTGGGTAGATCATGTAACCCCCCTTGGGTGTTAAGTAAGCTTAAAGGACCAAAGAGTTCTTTATGAGACCATTTGGGAGAACTTACAGGGGTGACAGGATTTGTTGTTGGTTGTGGAGCCTAATTATCTTCCTGATTCAGAGGTCCTTGCTTTCAACCGTGTTTATACCCCATGAAGTATTTACACCCCAGAAGTATGTACACTCTTCCACATGGGGGAGTGCAGAGGGGGGTACCCCCTCTGCGGGGTCCGGGGGGGTCTGGGGGCAAGCGAGCCCCCAGCAAGGGTTCGGGGGCGAAGCCCCCAAAGCAAAAATTGCCTTGTAAAAGTATATTGTAATTTCATTGTAAATCTGGACCGTTCATTATAAGGTCGCAGATCTAACGGTAGAGATTATGTTAGGGTTTTTTGCCCTAGAAGGCAACCCTCTTTTATGAGGGAAATGTATCGCGGCTATGATTGATGGTGAATATTGTATTCTGAGAGAGGAGACTATGAGAGAAAGAAGAAGAAGTTATAGCAGGTTTTGTTGTAGGTTGTATCCCTTCATTTGTTGGATAATAATAAAGGAAGGACCTGGCAATTTCTCTGGTGGACGTAGCCCACACTGGGTGAACCACGTAAATCTGTGTCTCTCTTGTATTGTGTGTCTT
>ML800846.1:11777-43279 GCA_009831015.1 Picea engelmannii
TTGCAGGACCGACCCTGATTTGGATGTCAAATCATCTCGGGCGAAGGTCTATTGGCGGTCGGGAAGCCGACTTAAGCATTTAATGTGCCGTATTATCAGATGCGCGGCTTTTCATGTGGACAGTCGCGCATCGTGCGCTTAAGAGCGCACAACACCTTCTTATCCCGCGCATACGCGCGCACCTTATGATGTGAAGTGTCTTTCAATTTTTGTATAGTATTTGACCCTTCTGGAATGCTGTGAATAGTACCATGAATGACTTCATTGCTGTTTTGATGATGTAGAGTTCTTGTCGCTATGTGCAGATGATGTGGAGTTCTTGTCGCCATGTGCAGACGAAATTTCGGTGATAACAGTAGTGTTGAAGGGAAATGCCATGATAAGTTCAACGAGGATGAGAGCTTTCTTTCTCTTGGGTGTTGAAAATTTGAGATCGTACTCTTGAAGGATGACGATCCATCGAGCAAATTTACCGTTAATTTACCGACGATTGAGAAAGTATTGCATGGGGTTGGAATCTTCTACGACTTTGGTAGTTCGAAGCAGAATGTAATGGCACAACTTCTGGACTGCGATGACTAGTTTCTCTTCGTGATTGTATTTTAATGGTGTCCCTGAAAGGTTTTTACTAATGTAGTAAATGACATGATCGTGGTCATCATCCCCAATTTGAATGAGAACTCCTGCTATTGAGACGACTGAGGCTGATATGTAGAGGATATAGTCACGGTTATAGTCGGGTGGACTAATCAAAGGGGCGTTGGGGAGAGCCATTTTAAGATCATCGAAAGCGTTTTGGGCATGTTCATCCCAGTGGAATGGGATGTCGTGGCATAGTAAGAGAAGTAAACCATGTGATCGAGTGGCATAGTCTGGGACAAAGCGCCATAAAAAGTTATCTTTGCCTTGGAGGCTCTACAGTTGGCGTAAATTCCAAGGAAGGGGAATTTTCGTGATGGCTTGAACTTTGAGGGGATCCACGGTAATACTGATTTGGGAAACAATGAACCTAAGAAGGTGGCCAATAGTGATGCATAATACACACTTGAGGGGATTCAAGCAGATATTGTATTGACGACACTTGTGAAAGATGATTCGTAGATCATCGAGATGCTGAGTGCGTTTCTTGGATCGAGCAGTGAGGTTGTCCAAATATGCGAGGATGATATGAGCCAGGTCATGAAAAACGTATGTCATAGCTCATTGGAAAGTGGCGCTGACATTCTTGAGGCCAAATGGCATGACACGATACACAAAGGTACCCCAAGGGGTAGTGAACGCGGTCTTGTATTGATCAGCGGGGTGAATTTGGATTTGGTTGTAGCCAGAGAAACCATCCATGAAGGATAAAGCCTTGTGACCTGCGCAATCATCGATAATTTGGTCGATGAAGGGAATTGGAAAGTTGTCTTTGTGATAGGCATGATTGAGGTTTCAGAAGTCCGTGAAGAAACGGATAATGCCCTGTTTTTTATTAACAGGGACAGGGTTGGAGACCCATGATGTATAGGAGATGGGGTAAATGAACCCTGTAGCGCGTAATTTGTCAATCTTGGCTTTGATGGCCACTGCTTTGGATGGGTGTAGCAGTTGTTTTTTTTGGCAGACTAGTGTGATATCAGGCCAAGTGTCATTGTGATGTTCGACGATAGAGGGGTCAAGGCCGAGCATCTCTGTGTATGACCAGGAAAAAATGTCCCGGTATTACTTGAAGAGAGCTTTGTAAGCAGTAATTTCTTCAGGAGTGCATGCGGCGCCAATAGTGATTTCCTCAACGACTCCCTTTTTGAGGGAAATATCAATTTTAATGGTGGGGGAAATGTTGGCCATATTTCCTTCTTCAAAAGCATCATGGGTAGGGATAGGGTTGTTGAACCAGTCGATATGTCCTAATGGGATAAAATCCTTGGTTTCGACTACGTATATGGGGTATTGGTTAGGAGGTGCGAAGGCTTCCTGTGAAAGAAAGAGCGATCGGTGGTAGCGTGTCCCATGGGCAGTCAAGGGTGATTAATTCCTCGAGTATTTCCTCTCCTCGTCATAGTGGAATTTTCAGGAATACAAGGGATCTAGAAGAGGACTATCGGTGACTGTCACCGTGTGATTGTTGTTTGGTAATGAATAAGTAGGGGGTGCGATGCAAGGAGATTGTAATGGTTCACTTGACATAAACCAAATATCGAGATACTGAGGATTAAAAATGGTAGTCGGGCGTAAACTTTCCGTGGGGAAATGAACGGGGGAATTGGGGTTAAATCCTCGTATAAGTCATCCAAGAACCACGGGGGAGTAGGGAGTGCCTTAGGTTCTGGTGAAAAGATATGAACCATAGCGAGTGATGGGGTAAGGGTATTCATTGGTTCTGCTGGAGGAGAGGGTGTGTGATTTTGAATAAGGGCCATTTGGTG
Source organism: Picea engelmannii (assembly GCA_009831015.1). NCBI lineage: Eukaryota > Viridiplantae > Streptophyta > Pinopsida > Pinales > Pinaceae > Picea > Picea engelmannii. The sequence continues at coordinate 14,186 of ML800846.1, forward strand.
ATGCCTATATTCAATTATCATAGGACATTGATATGTGAAATTATCAAGTGATTCACATAAAGAGCAAGGACATCTCATCCATTCGTTGATTGAAGTCGTGACATAATGGATGTCAGTGACGTGAGTTGGGGTGGGTCCTTGCTGGAAACTATGGTGTATGGCTATTAGCGTCTGTCAGAATTGAGGTAACGCTGGACAATGGTGTGTGTAATGGCCATATTCTGAACAGATGGCGCATGCAAATTTGGTCCGCAGTCCTTTGTTACTTATGTTCTAGGAGATAGTGGCAATACTGGAGGAAGTGATGAGTGATGGTGGTGCTCGAGGGAGTTGGATGAGATTACGTAACTCAGGGAGAGAGGGACATCGATTAGTGGGGTGTCCTTCTTTCTCACAGAGTGCACAAGGAGGTTGGATGCGAGGAGGGAGAGGAGCGATGGGCTCTTTCTTATTTTTTCTGCCCCCAGCTGTAGCGATGGTGTTAGCAAGAGGGGGTGAGGGTGTTTCTTTGGGAGTAGGTATTGGAATATGCATCATAACTCCATCGCTTTGGGGAGGGAGGTATGGTTGAGGGACCATCTCAGGTAGATGTAGATACCAAACTGGGATTGCTAGTACCATGTTAGGAAGGGTAAGCATTGCAACTACCTGGAAATCTTGTATACCTGGTGGGGGGTAAAAGAAAGGGATTTGGGTAATGTCTTGGGGGACTGTTTCCCAGATTGGGATATGGCCCTGGGGGAGGGGAAGATCAGGAATGGGTTGAGATGAGATAGTTCCAGAGGGTTCTTGAGGGAGAAGTTCTGTGACTAGTGGGACGTCAGGGATAAAAGAGGCCTCAGTGGGAGGGAGAGTATCTTCAGTTATCATTCCGTTGGAGGATACGACACAAACTTGGGTTGAGGGATGGAGGAGCGGTGGTGCTCCCTGGTATGTCCCTAGAAAGGATGGGTATTTGAAGATTCTGGGGGCCATCTCGATGAGTGGATAGGCGTTAGGATTAGTGTGTATGAAAGGGAGGATGTTATCGATGTTGGATGAGGGGTTGGGCTCATAATGTGATACTTGATCGATGGTAATGATTTTTTCGTTATGGGGAAACATCATGGTTTAGAGAACATAAGAGGCAACGATCTTCATAGCATACATGTAGCTACGACCAAACAAGATATTGTAGTCGAGCGGGGCATTGATAACCTCAATGTCAATCAGAACGATTTTTCCCCTGAGCTTGACGGGGACATTTTGGAAGAGTCCCTCGGGGGATGAGGGTCTTCCATCATAGGCTCTCAAGGTAATGGAAGATGGTATAAGTTCAGGGGAACCAAGTTTCTGCCATACATATTTTGACATAATGCATGTGGATGCACCCTCATAAATGATGCAACGGTGAACTGTAATGTTCCATATTTTAACGGGGATTTGAAAAGCGATGAGAGTGGGGAGTTGAGGTTCTCCACTATCGATATCAAATGTAATGAGTCGGGTATCCGCAGGGTCGACTTCCCTAAGAGCAGAGAGTAACGACTTCCTTTGAGTAGGACAAGTTTGAAGGACTTCTAAGACTGACATAGCAGCAGGAGATTGTGCTAAATCATCGACCAAACTGTAATTATGAGCCACCCTAGCCTGAGGGTTGTGGATATTCCTGCATAAGGGGATGTGAGGAAAACGAAGGGGTGGGTCAGTATTAGGGTGAGGAATCATCAAAGGGGGCCCAATTACGACTAGGGGTGCATCCGAGGTGGTGGGAGATGACTCAGGAGTTGCGTTGTATTGACGATTGCGTGTTTGTAGAAGAAATTCTTCCTCACTAGTGAGGAGGATAGTACGATCGATAGGATTGCCTATATTGGGATATTGTCCTATCTGTGGTAGGGTAGGCTTCATGTCTTGCTGGGTGTTCATTACCCCATGGTGTAGGATGGGGTTTTGTAGCACGGTTGGGGGTGGTTACTTCACATATTGTTGTGGGGCCTACTGGGGGGTAGGCGGTACCGGGGGACGTGGTCCACCTATAGATTCTTTCATCCGTTTAAAGTCGGCGATTTGGGGGAAATGGTGAGTATAGTGACCAAACTCACCACAAAGGGCACAAGGGAAATTGGTCCAAAGATTGTTGTTATTTTTCCCTTGGTGTTTATTATTTCCCCCTTGAGGGTGTTGGTTCCCTGTGTTTTGGTTGCCCCCAACAAGTTGGTTCTGCTGGGGTTGGTTCTGGTTTCCTCCTGGTCCAGGATTATTTATTGTTCTGGTTTTTTCCTTTCTTTCTGGCATTGTTCGATTGATGGGATGGATTTTCCATATTCATTTGTTAAAAATTATGATATTGTTGAATGGGAGAGGGTTGAACAAAATTAACCCCAGCATGTGGGTGTCCTTGTGGTGGAGCCATGGGCTGTGGGGGGCTAGGAAAGGGAAAGTACAGATTGTGTTGTGGCAATGATCCATAAGGTACATAGGAAGGTGTGGCGCTTTCGCTAGTGCTTAGGGTATAGGATGAGTTAAAGGGAGTACCAGTGCTTGGTTGAATAGGTGGGCGTGTTATGGGTGCTGGCAGGGGTCCACAAATGGGTGGAGGCAGGGCAACAGGGTATGACTGTTGATAAGGAGGAGGAGGATAATATGATATTTCTCCATATGCCAACGGATATTGGGGTGTGCCATTAATGGGTGGTTGTTGAGGTTGTGGGTTGTGGTGTGTAGTGTTACCGATCAATCCATCTGTTGAGTGAGACATCCCAGGTTTGTCTTGGCCGAATGGAATAGGTCTTGGGGCATCCGAGAGTACCGTGTATAGGTATCCGTACTGGGTGTAAATGAGTTTGAACTATTGGGTCTTTCTAATGGCTTCTTCTTCAGACTGGGGGAAGGTGGCGACCACATCTTTGGCAAGGAGGGAAACAAGTGATTTGAGGAACCAATTGAGACATTGTTGGGGGGTAGCATCAGCTTTGCAGAGGCTACGTCACCGACGCCATTCATGGATGTGGTCAACAATATGTGTGGAGGCAGTTTGTTTGAAGTTTGAGAGTAGTTCAAGGTCGTTGTCTTGACGAACGGGTAGTTGAAAGAAGGTAAAAAATACTTTGGCCAAGGATTCAAAAGTCACGTGGGACCCAGATTTTTCTTCTACATACCATTTGGCTGATGGGCCAGTGAGAGTACGTTGAAATAACCTCAATCAGATAGAATCATCCATGATGATGTTTGAATAACACCATAGGTGAAAGGTCATGATATGGTTGGCGGGATCATCTCCTTCTTCTCCTTCAAACTTGGGGATGTCTGAAGGGAGTTTGGTAGGCATTGTAGGCCATGTGGGGTTGTGCAATATATGATCATTAGTGAGTTTAGTCAGATCCAAGATATTGAGGGAAGCCAAATATGGAATATGGGGTGGTGGTGGAGGATTAATTCCGGCCATAGTGTGAGTGGTATGAGTACCTGACCCTTGGAGGGGGATAGGTGGATTTGTACTTCCTCCTTGAGAAGAAGTTGGCCTCCCTCTTCCGTGTAAAGGAGAGCGAGTGGGTGGTTGGCCTTGGGAAGTGGACCCAAGTAAAGTGGAACCAAGCAATGTTGATCCCAAGACAGTGGCACTCACAGGGGTGTGAGAAGGGGGAGTCGATGAGTTGGCAAGACTAGTAACTCCTCCTAAAATAGGAGGGAGTTTTAGCAAGCATCTGGAACGACGGGGGTTTTGTGGGTCCCCTATGATGTCTGACTAGTTGAGTGAATGTGTGCGAATGGTGGTGAGAACAATAAATAAACAAGAGTCTTTGCTGCAATTTCTTGAACCTTCACAATATATTTCCAATTCATATGTAATCAGAAGGGCATCATACATAAAGTGTTTTTGATAAAGAATCATATATGTGGATAGGTAAATTTTGTCCATGTGGGAGAACAAAGAAAACAAATGCCCATGTCCTAAAAGATGTAACGTCCTTCTTCTCGAATAGCACTGGACCTTCCAATAACACTCGACAGTGGGGTCTGAAGCCACCAGAAGAGAAACTAGTGAAGGATGAAGTGATTAGTTATAATGAGGGGTAGAGGGGGCATATCCTGAAAGAACTGGCGATATTTCCCAATAGCCACACAAAATTTGATCAAGGTGAAATTGCAGCCCACAATTGCCACTTGGGTAGATGTCCTAAAATTTGGTCACTAGGTACCTCGGTCAAAGTGCGACATTTAGATTTTCGGCCTAAGAAATGGGTCATAGGCTGGATCCTGTCCAAGAGGTGGGTGCCTCAAGGGGGGATGCACAGAACAACCGGACCTCGGCCTTCAACCCTTCATGGGTATCTCCCTACCTTATGGTGTTAGTAACACTTGACTTGGAGGATTTAAAGTTCCCTATTTGACAACTTCTATTGTTTTGAAAATGTGAGAACCAGATAACAGGGAGTTATTTGGATGCCTATCCTCGAGATCCTACCTAGACTAAAAAACTCTTTTGGCACCTCCTATGGAGGAAAACTTAGTGATTTTTTAGAAAATTTTAGATGTGTTTGTGTGAGATATTAGGGGTGTGAACCAACCTCATTGAAATTAAATGGGAGTGGATATTTTTGTCAAGAAAAGGGGTGGGGTGTTTCGGAATCCCGTTGGAGGAAACTTACTTTGACCTCCACAACTTCTAGATAAAACTATGTGGGTGATTGGTGATCTTGTGTGTGAACAAGTGAAAGTGTGCCAAGTTTTAATAAATTAGGTTTCACCTTGTTGCTTGTGGACTTCACTTGGTCCTTACAAGTCTTTGATTACCTAATTAACTAAATGCCATTGGTACAACCTTGCAGAATTTTAAAATCCCTAGGAAACTAGCATGTGGACATGTGGGTCCTTTACTATTCCTTTAACTCCCTAAATGTGATTTAATCTAATAAATCTTTGAAACTATCCTATATTGTCAATATGTGGGCATGTATGGGCCCATTACAAAACCTTTAAACTTCCCTAGTGATTTAATCTAAGAAAGAAAATTTCAACACTATCCTATCTTTGTAGCATGTGGGCATGTATGGGCCCTTACAATCTTAATATGTGTTTGAAAAATAAACTAAGAGGAGTCCCGAGGGGGCTGTTGTCCTCTCCTAAATATTTTGTCAAAATTGTCCCACAACCTCTTTCTGATTCTCAAGGTCACTTTGAAGCGCGAGAGAAGAGCATACTCAACGATTTTTATCCAATTTTTGGTCCCAATGCAAGTTTTATATGTGATGTGAAATGATTCCAACTTAACTTCAGTCAAAGCAAGTCATCCATGTGGCAAAACGACAAAAAGGAGGAAAAGTTATGATTTTACCCCTAAGTGCCTATGTGTTTTGACTAATCCCTTTATATGGAGAGGGAATGTAAGTGTAGTGCATATTACAACATGCATGGAATCAACTTTCAGAAGGCTATGGGCCTTCCATAGATCATAAAAATATTACAATGTGTATTTTCTTGCAAAAGTGCACGGGTCTCAAAGTAGGCAGAGGCACTTTGAGCGCCAATGAACGAACTAGAAGAGGTTGATGGGCATAGGTGCGGGGAAGGTGCTGAGTAATGCACTGATTTTGGTGCATGTGTGCATGATGTGTGACTGTGGGTGGATAAACCCACGCACAACTATCACACGGCCGTGAAGAAAATTTCAGATGAAATTCCTTCAAATCAACTTTGAATTTGGCTTCTTGTAGGTCAGCTTGGGCCCGTTATGGTACCTGCAGGTTAAATAAACAAAAAGAGGAGCTAAAATAACCCAAATGGGGCAGGAAATTGATACCTTTCCCAAATGGAGTCGCCAATCTGTTGCGCCTCTTTTGTCACCTAAATGAGAAAAATAGAGGTGCTTACAAGCTTATTTGGGTTAGCTAATAAAGACAACAGTAAAGGAAAGGGTTAGAAGAGTAAAGCATAAAAGAGTAAGCTAAGAATTAAACTAGGAATGATAAAAACAATTAAACTATAGTGCATAAGGACATAAGAACAAGAAAAAAACAAGACTCATGTCACCAATGGAAAGGATTGTATTAGTGAAAATAAAACACCAAAGAGAAAGGGGGACATTGGGTCCCTTCTTCCTCCAAGGGAGGGCTCTTGGACCCCCAAGATTGATCTCTTCTTACAACTTGAAAAATTGAAAGAAATGGTGAAAGAATCCCAAGCTAATCTACTCAAAGGGTGATGTGAATAACTCAAATGGAATGGTGCTAGTATGATCTTGATGAGAAAAGAGGATTCTCCAAGAGAATAGTAGTAGCATAACCTTACAAATGAATTCCTTGAAGATGTAGTGCACCCATGGCCTCTTTTTATAGCACAAATTTGAGGTATTATGCAACCAGCTTTTAGTGTGAACAAAGGGTTGTTTAGGGAACCTTTAGGTCTTTTACCAGCCACCAGAAGTGGGTGGGAGGCCGACCAACATCATAAATGCGTTGTTCTCAAGTGTGCACATCTTTTAGAGTCCACAGTCTCACATCGTGCGCATGTGCGCTTTTCCTACGTTTCTTGATGGCGCATGTGTACGCGCTCCCTATATAGTTATAGCGCATCCTAATTTTATAACTAGTTGTATAGTTTTGGACCTTTTGGAAATGATTTTTTGGTAATTTTGGTCCATGGGTGAACTTAATAGCTGTTTGGAGATGCTGGATTCCTGTAACCATTTGCAGACGAAATTTCAGTGATAGTACCCTCGATCTCTTGTTTTCCTTTCGTATGTTGCACGTAGGATTTCCTCAATCTTCTCCACAACCCAAATATCCTCTAACTCTTCTTCATCACTTACCAAGCCCTCTCTGTCGGTTATGGCCCTCTTTTTATTATTCATCTTATATTAGTAAGGTCTTATGTTGTGTGTATTTCTAGATTTTTCCATTATCTGCTTATCTGATCCTCTTCCATCATGATTGGGTCCATGGCCTCCTTCTGCTTTCCCTGATCCCTCTTCAGAAAATCCTGCTCTGCAATGGTGTAGAACTTTGCGGTATCTAATGAAACTTCGGTGATAAACATTGCAACAATACTATCTAATCATAAATCTATGACACACGTAAATTTTTTATTGACTTGTTGTAACTGCATGATCTCCATAGGATACCACTATAGATGTCTAATCTGATTCATAGGGTGGTTTTCCTTCAACCTCAATAACCACTCCTACAACAGATGCAAGAAATCACATAAAAATACCTCATGCAAGTCACTAAACATGTATTTGTCGAGATACTTGCACAGTGTCAACTTAGGGTTTCTGTTGTTCTTCTGCGCAAACTTGAGTTTCTTTGTCCTCAACCATATTTCAATCTCTTCCTTCATTGGATTCCATGGCCTGAATGTCCCCTTTTATACTTTCATCCTCCATGATTTTCTTCCACAGATCCCATCCACTCAATATTGTGTAGTTCCAGTTGGCAAAGGAACCATTTGTTGGTTACTAGGGCTGACCCAGTTTCTGATCTCAAATAGGTTTCCAACAAAACCCTCAAAACTATCGGCCCTCCTGGTAAACTAGAAGGAAACACTGTGCACATAGTGCATAATGCAGTCTCACCCGAGATAGATTTATGGGGGACTGCAATACTCAGGTGTTTTCATTCTAGGAATGAGTGGGGATGGTGTCTAGATTTTTTCCATTATGCATCAATATCATTAATCATACATCTACTTCTACGATTCATTCATCTTTAACTCTATGCATGAATGCTGTTATAACTAGATTAAACCATTCATTCTTGAGCTAATGATTAACACAATAGTAAAATCATTCATTCACAATCACATAGAACACAATGTTTTACTGTGTTTCACCCCCTCTTGGGGCTATGTACACAAATATTTGGTTTCTCTGCTCTTTTATTTATTCTGTTGGAAAATTTGCGCTGCACGCATTACATCTTCAAGATTACAATCAAAATTAGGGAAAGTACCCTCTGGGAGGTTAACTAGATCACACCATGAACCTCAGCCTGTAACCTAACCCTAAAAAACTAGCTTATTCTCCCTACCATAATCAACATAACAAAACTCACAATAATCAATAACTTCTGAACCACAACAACAACCAACCCTGACCTAGACCTTCTAGGTCTCTATTTATACTACTATAATGGATTATAGTCTTTACAATATTTTTCAAAAACCCTAACCCTAGCATAGTTAGGCATGTCTGCATGTGTGCCACTTTATTTTTCCTCTTGCATGTTGCTTTTCCTTCTTTTTCTGCATGTTGTTTTTCTTCCTCCTAAGTTGCATGCTCCAAAAATAAACTTTTTCTTCAAAATTAGGTATGCGCCCAAAACAGATCCTTCTTCCAAAAATAGGTATGTGCCAACATAACCTTATAATCTTTAATGTCAAAGTTTTTTTCCATATTTTATTGGGAATCTACAATAAGCAAATTCTTCCTTTTTTTTGTTATTTCTAACATTTAGGATACATTTCTAGGTGCAACTTCCAAAAATGCTCTTATGTGTGTCCATTAACATTATAGTTCTTACAATGGTTATTTGTGTGTGACTACGATTGTATTTGGATCATTTTTCCCCTTCTTCTTCTTCCCACTTTTCGTGTGTTCTTGTTTCTCCTTCTACTTGGATCCATCGAACTATCCCTTCTTCTTATCCCCCTCAATATATCAAGCTTGGACACATGCTTCATCAATGGAATTTGTCTTGAAAAAAATAACTTGTATTTAGATATGATTGAATAGTCCTCCCAAGTATATAAGGGATACATTAGGGTGATTGAATTGAATAGCTCATTTTTGAAACTCACTCTGGTACACTTTCATGGTATGACCTTGTCTTTGCTAGAAGAAATGCCATTGCATATTTTGTTCTTCCTCATAGCCAATGTGGTATAAATATGATTTGTTGATATTATAGAATGTTTCCCATTGATTCACTAGCGGTCCTTGCTCAATTGATCAAACAATAACATAACTTCCCCACTAAGATAGTGCATGGAATTTTAATTGGAATAAGAAAAAATATATTTTTCCTTCTTCATTGATTCATTCACATTGAAATCAATATTTAGTTCTTGTAACCATGGATTTATTCTCAACTATATAAGTATTGATGTCAATATTTTCTTCAATTGTCGAGGAAGTTTGTACTTTGTTGGTGCTTCCCTTCTCTAACTTGGGGTTCCCCTCTGGATCAAATTCTTCCTTCAAAACTAAAACTTGACTTATGAGGTAGATTTCACATATTCTTCTTCCACATCATTGCTACAACCAAGGTGATGACATTCTGGTAATCTCTAACATGCTTATGGTCAACTACAACATGTTTAGATACATCTAATCCATTTGAGTCTCAAGATCCAAAAGTATGTTTTTTGACTCACTTTCTTCTTGATTGTCTCCCAAGTTGAAATCACAAGATTGTTTCTTTCTTCTTGTTGTTCCATTCTCAATATTCTTTGATCTTAATTCCCACCTTCTTGCAATCTTCCTAATCTTGTTAGAATTCAATGTGTCATTCCCTTTGCATTCTTTAGAAATAACCTTCTCTAATACCAATATGATCTGTTATCAATTACACTATGGCCAACTCGGTCCATAGACTCAAAACTTATAATAATTAATATATTATTGCTCTCCTTGTTTAATCAATACTGCATAGATAATTGCAAATGTGTATTCAAAATAAAGAACCCAATGTAAGAAATCCACAATCATAGTCAAATTGTTGACATGGATGAATGACCTTGTGCAATCAGTAGGGATTCGCCCCAATGAAAAGTCCCAATTAGACCTTAGATTGTTTGGAATAGAGAATCCATCTAGTTTATGGACCAACAACCTTTAGATGGTTTTGTTTAGTTTTACCAGTTGCATCCCAATCAACTATTTAGGTATTTTTTAAATGAAATAAGTGATATTTAACTAGTATAATATGTAAAATGCAGAATGATGTTGAGGCCAACTAAAAAAACTAAAGAGGTAAACACAACACCAAATATATTATTGGTTTAATCCATTAGTAAAAAGTTACTTAAGAAAATAAAAGAAACAATTTAAATAACCAATTGTATTATAGAAAACTCTAGCAATGATCAATTGACTACAATATTATGCTTAGGGATATAGACAAACAATTTGTGAGATAAACAAAATAAAACATGTTGCTTATAAGTGAGAAAAGTATGCATTGTAAAATCAAATGCTTATACCATTCCAAAACTCAGTAAATTAGAAAAAAAAGTTCCACAAACCACACATTTAAGACCTAAAGTCTATCTCCAAATTTCTTGGCTAGTAGTGGCTTCTCATTCATTAACAAATCATAGAAAAGTCTATAAGGATGCAGAAGAAAAAATCCTTTTACCATTCAAATTCATCTCATTTATATAAGAGAAGAGGGGATGTGAAAATTATGAGCTTGAGAAACATGTATGACTATTTTCTTCCCCTCGTTGCTTATTAATTATCCTGATCACTTTGTCTTCTTTTCCTGTAAGTGGGTTCGACTCCCTTTGACTTTCTTGACCTTCCATTTGGTTGTTATTCTTCCCTTTTGGGCCATAGGAACTCTCTTCTATAAGATGACCACCTATTTGACTTAATGAAGCTTCATCTCTTTCCCTTGTCCATTTTCTCAGAAAGGCCACCCATGCCTCAAAATATGAGATAATTGTTTCCCCAAGGGAAAATGTATGTTTTTGGAGGGAGGCTCTATAAGATTTAATTCTTTGGATTTTCCTTTTCTCATGTTTCTCCATTTTAGTAAATATAGTCTTAATATTAATGTTATGTGCCTAGTAAGATTTTTAATAAATCTATGGATGGATGATTCTTAATATCATGGAGAGATATTCTACCTTTCCTATTGGAGGTAATACAACTTTCCATATCTTTGGACACCTGTGCTAGTGGAAATAATTTATTCCTGGGTCCCGTCACCACAAAATGTGTCACCCAAAAATGTAAATTTCAAAGAGCCTAGGTGTTACACATTATTTTCGTCATCCCTATGATCATTAATGATGTAAACCTATCTGTTGTCTTCAGAGGTATCAATGGTCCAAATTCTTGAAGAAAGAAGGGAGAATAACTTTGCCTGAGATAAGAAGTTGTATTTTCCTTTGTAAAAACCATATTAAGGAAGATCGCTGCAGGTTGCACTATACACAGGGTGCGACGATGCCTGATTGCCACCCTCTGCCCTAAAACTGGTCTATGACATCTCCGCAGGATTCCCTATAGCTAGGGTGCGGTGATTTCCATATGCGGGGAAGAAAGAACATCTTCTCGATGCTTCTAGAAGGAGAAGCTTCTATGGTGAGGTGGCCTCCAAATGGTTTGGATCTTACTCGCTTTCATGATTTAGTGGGATCATCCTAACCTCCTCACCTTATCCTCTTCATCTTATAAAAGGAGAGGAGCTCTCATGGAGTATGTTAGCTTGATTGGGTTTGAGTAATTTTTGTAGCTTAGAGTTTTTGGGCCTATGTTGGCTTTGAGCTTTGCTTTGTCAAGATAGATTGTGAGTAGTTATCAGATCTTTAGTCTCATAATCCATGGATTAGAAGTGTGTGAGAAGAAAGGAACTGTTGGAAGAAACCTGATAACATCAAGGCATCTGGTTGTATCTTTTTTCCACATTCTTTAATACATATATACTTTTCTTTCCTATATGAATGTTATTTGTTCATATTGTATGATTCCTTGATCACGTACATAGTTTCATATCAAATAGAATCTGTTATTCTTGTCTTCATTGGCTTGTATTCCTTTGCAGATATTTCTCCATAAGCCTTGCGACGGAGCTTGGATTGCATTGGCGAAGTTGGATCTTTGATATTTAAAAGGTATGTTCTAGATCCATTTCTTATTTGATAATTGAAATCTAAGGAACGAGTAGTGTAGTGTCTCGTTTTGTTCTAGTTTCATGGTGAAGCTAGGGGGGTTGATTTGTGTCCGCACTTAACAATTAGCCCGATAACAAAATTGATGACTCCACTGGGGAAGGATTGTTTTCCTAGTTTGTCTTAATTTCTTAATTTGGTTTCATAGGTTCTGTTTTCTGAGTCATTGGGAGATCCAACTTGACTCTCTGACTGTTAAACTTCACTGGAAAAACCTCGATGCTTTTTATTTTTTCCATTTTTTCCTTTGATCGTCGCACCCTGCTTTGAGGGACAGTGCGACGATCCATGATAGACACATCTTGCCTTTTTGACACAGTGCGGTGATGCCTCATTGTATTTGTTCTATAGCCTGTGACGACCCGAGATCATTGCTCTGTGTTGTTCTTACAACCTGCGACGATTTGGGAAATTTTTAGCTTTTGGTGGTTTTTCCTTACCCAGATCTATGATAAGTGTTTGGGGTGATTTGTTGGGTCTGTTTACAGTCTGCTTGACAACTTTAAATCTTCTTTTAGCCATCTTTGCTTTTTTTTAGCTTGTTTTCTTTTGAAAGATTTTATCTCTTGCTTTGAGTGTCTTTCAATTACAAAGCTTTGTTTTTCTTTAGAATTGTTTAGTGAAATTAACACTTCTTTTTTCTGAATAACTCGTGCTAAAAGAGAAACTTTGTTTGGGTTGTGTTTGTTTTGAAGTGGTTTTCTATTGCTTTTATCTATCTTTGAAACATTTTTTTTTTAATTTCTTTCTTTATATTAGATCGGGGGCATCTTTGCATTTGAAGTAGCGAAATTGCATGATTTTTGGCATTTTTGGTCTTGAATTCTAAAATCATATGGGCGTTTTTGGAATTTTTGGGGTGATTTTTTGGGGGGCCAAGAATCGTGTATTGGTGTACAATCTCTTTTACTCATTTATTGAGAATCTTGATATTGATGAGTTTAATAAAATTTTGGGACATTGTGCATATGGGAATGATAAACATTTTCTCCTTCTCGTAATATAGCTTTCATTGAAGTGAAATATTTGCATTCTCATTTCTTTGCATTGTTTAGAGTCGGTCAAAACATCATTTAGGCCACACCATTTTCCTCTTGAGTAACAACAACCTTAAAAATAAAGCACTTATAAAATTTGTTKATACAATTTTATATTTTCTGGTAGCTAACCTACACTATATTAGTTGTAGGGATTTGGAATAGGTGTGAAAGATAACTTTCCAAATTTGCAAACAAACATAGTATCTTGTGATAGGGAGAGTTTAAATCCACTTATTACATTTTGTCTTGGGAATCTCTTCTAACACAAGGGTCAATCATGAGGTAGCATTAAGACTGGCAGGGTTACTCACCCTGCCTTGTTGGTCTTGGTGTAGAGATTGCACATATTATTGGGGGTCACTTGAGAGTATACCTATGATTATGTGTGGGAGATCTCGAGTTGATTTCAGGCCTAGATACCCTGCCTTTGCGCGTGGATCAGACTGTTGACTGTTTCCCCAGGCATCATTGGAGTAAGTGGTAACCTTTGTGGCTTATCTCTTTAGGGTCTTTACACAAGGTGACTGTGGAGGGGCAAGTCTTCACGGTACCTGGAATCGACGTTGGCCAAACTCACTCGGGCTCCTTGGAGGGTATACCCATGATTGTGTGTGGGATATTGCACCAAGGCGTAATCCCATTAAGCAGGTCATCAACGTAACTTTTCCACCTTCTCTATCTCAACCCCTTCTTACATTGTTCTTGCGACGTTGGATTTCATCACCAACTAGTGTGTTCATTGTAATAAGGTTTTGTTTGCTTGTTTGTTTACTAGATTTTTAGCATATGCTATTTGCTTTCCCTAGTGAACTCTAGGTTGGATCTTCATTTAATGGCGTCAGTTCCCAGAATGACCAATGAGGGAAACCCTTTTCTAGGGTAAACTTTTGTTTTTCCTTCTTACGGAAACATTGGTCCTCCTCACATCACTACTTTGAGCCTCCCAGGTCTCACTATTGGATTACCGGTATCATTTTTTTCCACTCAGGTAATCCTGAATGCATCTAGTGTTGATGTTGTGAGCACTTTCCCCCAAGAGCATCAACCTCATATTGATCCTTCACCTTCTTCACCAGTAATATCTTCTTCACCTTCTTCACTTGCAAGGTCTTCTTCCATTTCATCTTCTTCACTGAGTGAAAGATCTAAATCTAGTAACTCAGTGGATAAGAAGAAGAAGAAAAGGAAGAAATAAGAAGAAGAAAAATAAACAAGGGTCCAAACTTCCAACCGCTGCCAGACATGTTGGAAAGAAACCAATTACTGTTGATCATGCTGAGAGTATTGATGATGCCAAGATCACCCAAACAACCCGTAAGCCCAAGTACCCTTGCAAGATTTGTAAGGGTATCCATCTTCTTAAGTATTGCCCTGATCTATCCAAGGTTATAGAAGCATGGTCTAAACGCCCTCACCAACCCATGTCGTCAACCTCTGAACAACATGTTGATGACCTCCCGTCAACTAGTCAAGATATCGTTGGGAAAAACAAAAGTAGAGTCAATTTCTTGTGTATGTTATGCAGAGGGAGTCATCAAACTCACCTTTTCCCTCGTATGGATGACGCCTCGAAATTACTGGAAGACATGACTATTTCAAAACCTCAACTTCCAGTTGCTTATCACAAGCTTACTCTTGACCCACCTGTAGTTGATGGAATGATAAATCTGATCCCTTCATCAGTCAGTCTGGTTGATCATGTAGTCAATTTGGTCATGTCCTTAGTTGCACCAATTCAAAAAGTGGTCAATCTGATCCCATCCTTGGTCGATCCCACTCTCCTGTTAGAGAGTGAAACTCAAACGATCGATCAATTTCTAGTCGTCAACCCCATTCTCCCCTTGGAGAATGAAACCCAAGTGGTCGATTTGATGTCATTATTAGTCGATCCTACTCTCCTGCTAGAGAGTAAAACCGATGCTTCCCACATTTTTCTTGTTGATACAGAATCTACCCTGCCAGGGGGAATTCATCCTTCTATCGTAGATCACCCTCCAAGTAATGAGGCCATCCTTTTTGATTGGGGTGTGCTAACTGGACCTCATCTTCCCTCTCACATTCCTTTCAATATTACAGTACAAGTTTGTGGTCAGGACATTCCTCAGGCACTGATAGACAAGGGTTTGTATGTTAGTATTTTTTCTTCTATTGCTTGGAAAGATTTGGGTTATCCTCAGCTTGTTTCGTTTACACAGACTCTGTTTGCTTTTAACAGAAGAACCAATCACCCTTTAGGGATTCTTCCTCATTTTCCCGTAACTTTGGGAGAGAAAACTGTCTTTATTTATGTCATGGTAGTCTAAGACCCCTTGGATTTCGATTTACTCCTTGGGCGAGATTATGTCTATGCCATGAAATCTATTGTGTCCACTCTTTTTCATGTTATATCTTTCCCTCACGATGGAAGAATTGTGACTATTGATCAACTTTAATTCATTTGTCCCGACTCCATGACATCCCTAAATAGTTCTTATATGCAGTCGGTATCACCCCCGCCACAGGTCAATTATGTGGCGTTATCTCCCATGCCTTCAACTGACGATGAAGGTGAGCCTCTCATTGTAAGCTCAGTATCTTATGACTTAGATCTGGTAGTTGACATGGTTATCTCTTCGGTAGGGCTATTGGAGCCTGATCTCATTACCCCTATCACGACCCTCGACATGTGTTCCTTCCAGAGTGTGTTTCTTCCATCAAGTGAAGATATCTTGGAGGCCATGAACAATTTTTGTCCCTTGACATGATGTCCTTCTAGAGAACTATCCTCTTGGAAGCCCTGATCAAGAATCTTTGAGCATGCATTTTTGTTTTCAAGCTCATTAAATAATGAAACCAACTTTGAGCATGGTTTTCTGATTTCAAGCTCATTAAAAAATAAAACCAGCTTTAAGCATGGTTTTCTGATTTCAAGCTCATTAAAAAATGAAACCAGCTTTGAGCATGGTTTTCTGATTTCAAGCTCATTAAAAAATGAAACCAGCTTTGAGCATGGTTTTTTGGTTTAAAGCTCCTTGAAAAATGAAACTAGCTTTGAGCATGGTTTTCTGATTTCAAGCTCATTAAAAAATGAAACCATCCATGAGGATAGTTTTGCATCTATGTATCAACCTCATTAAAAAATGAAACAAATCTTGTGAGCATAGTTCCTATTTCTGTGTCAAGCTTGTTAAAAAATGAAACAGAGGTTTGGGGATTGAACCTAGATTCACGAGCATAGTTTTTCTTCTCTGTGGCAAGCTCATTAAAAAATGAAATAGATTTCTCCCCTCTTCGATTAATTCAAGTACTTTGTTACTTATATTATTTGAAGCTTCTTTTCATCCTCATGTGTCATTGGACAAATCGAAGCTTGGGGGGTAATGCTTTCAGCCTCTGAACTTCATGCTGAAGTTACATCGCTAGCTTCTTAAGCTGGGGGCTAAGTACCAACCATGCGAATATGTGAACCATGCGTTGGGAAGTCTCAAGCATAGTTTTCTATGGTTCAAGATTGTGTAAAAATGAAACCACCTACCTCAAGACTAGTTTCCTTTGGTTTGAGCTTGTGTAAAAATGAAACTAGTTCCAAGCATAGTTTTGGCTAGTTTTAAGCTTGTGTAAAAAATAAAATCTATCCCAAGCATAGTTTTGTTTTGTTTTAAGATTGCTAAAAGTGAAAACAATACCGATCTCAGTCTTTGTTCTTTCTCGTGCTCGTAAATATCTGAGAATGTAACCGAATAAAATTTTATCACTTTTTCGGACTCGTAAAGGTTATACGAAAAAGGAACCCCCTGGAGTTCCCTTAAATCTCTTTTCGGACTCTCTAAACATGAAAATATTGCCAAGCGATGTTGTTCTTTTCAATCTTGTAAAATTATTTGAAGAAAACATCTGGCGAGCGGTAAATTATCACTTTTTTGGTCTCGTCAGATTAATTTACGAAAAATGATCTTGTGGATTTTTCTTTAAGTGTTTTTCAGACTCTCTAAACATGAAAAACCCTTGAGTTTTCTTTCTTTGGAATCATTAAACACACATCAAAAGACCCATATGGGCTCAAACCACTCCTTCCTAGGGTTTGTTAAACATACTTCGAGGGACTTGTTTGAAGGATGATCTTACATCAACAAGCATATGTTATCCTCCTCAAGCTTGCGTAAAAATAAAGAGGTACTCGCCAGAAATGGTGGGGGAAAATTTGGGAAAGAAATGTATCCAAACATGTATTCTATGGAAGAGTCGCTTTTGAACATGACACCCTTTCACTCGCTTTGTGTCTAGGTTGGAAAATCCGCCTGTCTCTTGATCATACTCTTTTATAAAATTACAAATTGGTTTATGATCCCTGTTGTTGAGTTCGTTTTTCTGAGACATTTGTCGTGTCGTCAATATGTTCAAAGAGAAGTTCAACCCAGAAATCCTTTTAATGCATCGGCCATTTCTGTAGTCCTTAAGCCTTCTATTGCGTCGGCCATCCCTAAGTCAGTCCTGACTCAATTGTTACTATGATCTACTTCAAATCTTGTTATCCGTTTCTTGTCATTGATGGGGGATACATTAAGGACCTCCTGTGACAAGTCTTTTCCTGTCGACTTCAACTCATTATCTAGGAATTAGACTTAGAAAATAATTGGTACCTTGAAATTTACATGCCTCAATGACAGGTTCCCTCGCTTTCGACAATAGGTTTTCATTATTGACCCCTGATTGGGAGATTTCACCGACTGTTCAACTTCAACTCATTGATTCACACCCGTTGGATTGTACTAAAGTACCTTGGGAGTCATTGACATTAATGGCAATTTCCCTCGCACTTGTTAATGGTATTAATTAATGACTGGTAATCAAGTGGTTTCTACCATGTTCAACTTCAACACATGTATTCGCATGGTTAGATTCGTACTATAGAGTGGTGGAGATGAAGACCTTGAATATTTTCTGACAAGATTCAGGTTGCGTTGGAGTATATTCAGATTGTACTGTTGCATAGATCCACATTTTATGTCTCATGGCTATGTTCAAATTTGAGTCTTTAACGAATAGATCCACAATTTATTTTTGGTGGCTATGTTCAAATTTGAGTCATAATGGCATGGATCCACAGTGTATGTTTGGTGGCCATGACCTGTATTACTTTCCATGGATCTCTTCATGTCATCGTTTATGCTTTGAGTCATTTGTATTCTGAGTATGGAAATGCCTACCTCAGTGATGAAGATATTATTGTACTACATTTCCTTGTTTGTTGGCAGGTTTCAAACCAATTGTTCCTTGTTCCTTGCACACACTCAAAAAAGTATTTAAACTATCACTCTGTTCTAACTTCATACTTTGGGGGGATTTATGTTACGCATTATTTTCTTCATTCCTATGACCGTTAATGATGTAAACCTATCTATTGTCTTTAGAGGGATCAACGACCCAAATTCTTGAAGAAAGAAGGGAGAAGAACTTTGCTTGAGAGAAGAAGTTGTATTTTCCTTTGTAAAAACCCTATTAAGGAAGATCACCGTAGGATGCACTATACATAGGGTGAAGCGATGCCTAATCACCTCCCTCTGCCATGAAACTGGTCTGCTATGTCTCCGCAGGTTGCCCTATAGCTAGGGTGCGACGATTTTCGTACATGGGGAAAAATGAGCATCTTCTCGATGCTTCTAGAAGGAGAAACTTCTATGGTGATGTGGCCTCCGAATGGTTTGGATATTACTCGCTTTCATGATTTAGTGGGATCATCCTAACCTCCTCTCATTTTCCTCTTCAGCTTATAAAAGGAGAGGAGCTCTCATGGAGTATGTTAACTTGATTGGGTTTGAGTAATTTTTGTAGCTTGGAGTTTTTGGGCCTTTGTTGGCTTTGAGCTTTTCTTTGTCAAGATAAATTGTGAGTAGCTATCAGATCTTTAGTCTCATAATCTATGGATTAGAAGTGTGTGGGAAGCAAGGAACTGTTGGAAGGACCCTGACAACATCAAGGCATCTAGTTGTATCTTTCTTCCACATTCTTTAATACAAATATACTTTTCTTTCCTATATGAATGTTATTTGTTCATATTGTATGAGTCCTTGATCACATGCATAGTTTCATATCAAATAGACTCTGTTACTCTTGTCTTCATTGGCTTATATTCCTTTGCAGATATTTCTCCATAAGCCTCATGACGAAGCTTGGATTGCATTGGTGAAGTCAGATCTTCGATATTTAAATGATATGTTCTAGATCCATTTCTCATTTGATAATTGAAATCTAAGGAAAGAGTAGTGTATTGTCTCGTTTTGTTCTAGTTTTGTGGTGAAGCTAAGGGGATTGATTTGTGTTCACACTTAACAATTTGCCCTATAACACTAGGTGAATACTTGTGTAACTAAGAGTTTGGCATTGTCATCTCACCAACTCTCTTATGCTCTTTAGATAAAGGACGGACCTAAGTCAAGGGGGGCTTCCTCTTTAGTTGCAGGTTCATCTTTTCATGGAGACAATAGAGACCCAAACTCAATGGAATTTAGTGAAGGTGAGTCCAAAACTACCCTTTTGCATGGCACCTCCATCCTTTATATGGCTCTTGAAAGTTTTTTTCATGATCTACGAGACTCCTTTAGCACACCCTAACCTAACTAAGACCCCCACCCTCTCGCTTGCCACCATCTAGCACTCTTTCCTTGAGGCCCATAATGATTGTGTCCTTGGGAACATCCTTGATTAATGTACTAGTGCTACACCACACCTTTAGAATATCCTCCCATGATTTGAATATGGAATGAAGAATAGGAATCTCGTCATCTCCA
Organism: Picea engelmannii; assembly: GCA_009831015.1. Lineage (NCBI taxonomy): Eukaryota > Viridiplantae > Streptophyta > Pinopsida > Pinales > Pinaceae > Picea > Picea engelmannii. Next base: position 33,870 of record ML800846.1, read on the forward strand.
TAGTCCATTAGATCCAACCTTAGGTCCATCACTTTGTTATTTTAGGTACTCAGATACTTAATTGAGCTATGGGTCTGCAAAAATACTCCAAAGCCTACTCACTTTATCCCAATCCTAATTTCAAAAAACGTGGGCTACACATAAGTAGTTGAGGGTTTATGTAACAAGTAGTTGAGGGTTTATGTGCAGGTTTAATGGCGGTGTACTATTTTTAGCCGCTGGATTTTAGAAGTTAGTATTAGATGAAGTAGTTGTCGGAGATTTTTTGTGCCTTGGTTTTTTAGAGATTCACATTGCTTCTCTGCTTTTAGTGTTGTCCTATCTAGTTGGCAATCTCCAACTACCACTAGATGACAATCAAGAGATTTTTCAGGGTCTTCAAAAACTAATTTAATGAGCCTTTACTGTTCTTTAATTTGACATCGATCCTGGGGCATGGCCCTACAACCATGAACTGAATTGTTCCTACATTAGCAGGCTCTTAGAAGGTCGGCGAGTCTTACAAAATGGCTCATGAGGTCAGTTCCCTCATGGGCGTAGTTGATGAGGAGGTGTGGGAGTGGGAGGGTCTTTTCAACTCAGTGGATGAACTATGCAAGCTAAAAGGTGTTGGGTGCGGTCACTATGACCCTTCCTTTCCTTTAATGGCCTCTACGCAGAACACATATTCCAATTGTTTATCAAAGGAGAACACTAGGTCTTTCCCTGGTGTTAGACGTGAGTTGTTGCAGAGTAGTTCGATTATTGGTCAGGGTAGTGTGGTTATGCCGTACCATACTGTAGGGGGGCATAACATAGGTTTATCTCACCTGGTTGTGGGCTCAAAGGCGGAGGTTAAACGAGTGCAGACTAATTCAAAGATGACGAATACTCCGCGGGGTAGTCTGCGTGTGAAGGAAGTACAATATAAGAAATGTGCCCATGTCCAGAAGCCTAAGAAGGTGAAGCATCGTTTGATTATGGGCATGGGTGTGGGGTTGGAAGAGTCTTGTAAAATCTCCCTCTGCGCGCTGGTTGGGAGGTTTGCGTACAAGTCCAGGAGTAATTTAGCTTTCAACGAGTGGATGCAGATTACTTGGGTTCCACTCATTGGATATTTGCCTCAGTTGTTGACCCTCCTGTGCGAGTTGTTTTGTTTTCAAAAATCCGAAGGATTCTGCTTTCATCCTAGATAGATTTTGGGAATATGAGGGTGGAAGCATTAATTTGAAGCATTGGTGAATGCACTTTGACCCTGCTACTGAATATTTTAGCTTCTATCATGTATGGGTCTTACTTCCTGGACTATTGCTCCAACTTTGGAACAAAAAATCCCTGGAGGAAATTGGAAACCTGCTAGGTCGGTTCTTAAAGGTTAATGAAACTGGTCTACTTTCAACGGATAAGCGAATGGAAAGGGTCCTTCTAGATATGGAAATTTATGCTGGTCTCCTAGAATCTCTAGAGTTGGAGTGGCGCAGACAAGTTACTGTCCAACGATTGGACTATTTGGGATTACCTTTACGCTCCTCTACTTGCATATGGATGGGTCACTTGCGCAAGGAATGTCATTACATGACAGGGGTCTCTGAGTCCGAGGACTCTTTGGAAACATCTACAAAGGATTTTTATATGAGCAAAGCAAACTCTGAAGAATTGGGCGTCTTAGCTGCAGGGAGAGTTGAAGATTCACCTGGTCGTATCTCAGACACCTTCATAGGTAAGTTAAAAACATGCTACCATGCCTTGTATTTTATGCTTTCATCATGGGAATGTGATTTGTTGGACAACTCTTTCCCATCGCTCTCTGCTCCTAATCAAGTAGTGGTTTTGGGATCTTTGGGTACGACAGAACCCGTGGGTACTCCTATTGTCTCTCATAGGACCCCTCTTAGCCCGGTTTCCTTAGATACCTCAGTATCCTTACCTGAAGAACCTTCTATGATGGCCACGATGGATAGGCACGATATTGATTCACAGACTCTCTGTCAACCAGTGGTGGAGCAAGTCTTGGAAATTGTGATAACCTCCTTGGTCCCGACCTATAGGGAGACCACTAGTCCTATTCCATTACATGCATATTTGGGCTTGGAATCCATTCAGGGAAAGGTGGAATGTGGAGTCATTGTGGAATCTACCAGTTTAGGGGAAGGTTTGGGGAAGGACTTATCTTGGATGTGAGGATTGGGATTGGAGTTATCACCCATTAAAACTAGGAGTGCTCGAAAGAAGTTGGGGCAAAATCCTTCTGTTGTTGATCAACTCTTAGTTTCTACACATTATTTTGGGGCGCTTAGAGGCATGAAATCCCTTGCAAGGGATAAATCATGATCCTCCTCTCCTTGAATATCAGAGGGGTGGGATCCCCCCTAAAATTTCCCTCCATGCGTAGAATCCTTTCTAAATCAAAGCCAAATATTATTTTTCTCCAAGAGACCTTAGTAGCTTAGGAGAAGGCTAGATAATTCATGAACATTTTATGTCCTAATTGGATGATTTGTGTAATTAGTTTTGTAGGGAATTCGGGTGGACTTCTGGTGGCATGGAATCCAATATTTTATGAGTTAAATCCTTTTCTAAGTGTTGGCGGGATTTTATTAACAGGTATTCGACTACCTGACAAAAGAAGGATTTCCTTCTTAAATGTATATGGCCCGTGCATTGGGCACATACAGTTTTAGGAAAAGATGGACACAAAAGGTTTGTTAGCACTGGGTGAACTTATTCTAGCAGGGGACTTGAACGTTATGACTAGTTTAGAAGAAGTTTGGAGTGCGTCGACATTATCATATCCCCTGGTGGTTTTTTTAAAGAGATTTTTTCAAATAATCATCTAGTTGATATAATGCCTATGGAGGTGATGCCAACTTGGAGAAATAGTAGAAGTGGGGTGGACAGGATAAAAAAGAGACTAGACAGAGTGTATGCCTCAGATGATACTCTACATGCATCAACCATATATCGATCGTGGGTGGAATTCCTGTTTATTTCCAATCATGCACCTATTCTTTTTCAATTGGATTTTGGTTACATGCATGTATCTTATTCGTTTAAATTTAATCCGGTCTATTTAAAAGATGAGTCATTCGCTGATTTGGTTCGGGAAGTGTGCAACACTCATCAATATTATGAGAAGGAGGGAGCTCAAAGGAGTCTGTTAAGGAAGCTATGTAGGCTAAAACCTTGCGTGAAGGTTTGGATTATTGAAAGGAAACAAAAGGAACAACAAGAATTTGAAAACATAGAAGCGAAGATTTCCTTTCTTATCAAACAAAAATTAAATGATGATCACCGTATTGATCTTGATCCTCAATTGAAAACACTTGAAGCTGAACATAATAAATTAATTCTAGAAGAGGAGGAACGTTGGCGTAAAAAAACCAGGGTTTCTTAGATACAGTGTGGGGACAAAAATACAAAATATTTCCATCGATTTTCCAGTTATAGAAGAAATAAAAAACATTTGTGGGAAGTAAAGGCTGAGTCTGATCAGGTACACTATGGTCAGGAGGCTATAAAGGATGAAGCGCTGAGATTTTTCAGTTCGTTCTATCAAGACTCAGGGAAAAATGTGATTGAGGACCGGATTACATCAATGAGACTTTTCCCAAGAATGGTTTCCAAAGATGAAGTTCTATTACTTGATAAGCCTTGTACTAGCAAGGAAGTTCTAGAAGTCCTAAATGGTTTCACCAAGGAAAAAATTCCAGGTCCTGACGGGTGGACTATTGAGTTCTTTTTACACTTCTATGAGATGGTTGAGAAAGATCTACTTGAGGCTATTGAGGAATCCAAACTTTGTGGAGAGGTTAACAAGTCATTGAACTTGAATTTTATTGCTCTTATACCAAAATTCAATGGACCTGCATCATTTGGGGATTTTCGGTCGATTGTGTTGTGCAATATCTGTTACCAGATTATAGAAAAAATCATTGCAAAGAGGATCAGACCTATTCTATCCCGTACTCTATCAGAGGATAAATTAGGATTTTTAAAAGGAAGGAAAATTCTTGATTCCATCGGAACAACACAAGAGTGCCTTCACAGTATCAAAGAAAAAAAACTACAAGATTTAATTTTAAAGATTGACTTAAAGAAATCATATGATTGTATAAGATGGGAATTTCTTCGTTTGACTCTACTTCAATGTGGTTTTGGTATGCCTACGAAAAAGTGGATCATGGGATGCGTCACAACAACAACCTTCGCTATTTTAATTAATGGTGAGCCGATGAATTTCTTCAAAAGTGGCAGAGGGCTAAGACAGGGATGCCCATTGTCGCCTTTGTTATTCATTCTGGTGATGGAAGGGTTGAGTTTGGCACTTAAAAGAAGCCAAACTGAAGGCACACTGACTCGTATAAAGGTTTCAAGATTAATTCGCATCCTCCATCTTATTTTCTTTGATGACATTCTTATAATGTCAAAATCATCTATTGATGAATGGCAGGAGATAAATAGGATTCTGGCTGTCTTTTGTACTGCTATTGGACTCTTGATAAATGCTCAGAAGACGTCTTTCCTCCATTTTGGAGTTTAGCTTAATGTTCTGGATACATTAAAAGATTCATTTCATTTCAATTTTTCTGATCTTACTGAAGGTTTTAGGTATCTTGGTTACTATCTTAAACTTGCCAGGTACGAGGTGGAGGATTGGCACTGGTTTATTGAAAAATTTGAGAAGCGGATAAATATTTGGTGCAATATATGTCTTTCCATTGGCGACCTCTTAGTTCTAATTAAGGGGCATTTTAGAGATCCATCCAGTATACTGGTTGGCATTGGATCATATTCTGTCATCTGTGCTCAATAGAATTCGCCAAGTGGTCTTCATTTTTCTTTGGTCGGGAAGTAAACAAAAGAAGAGCTACCATCTATGCAAATAAAAGCTCATTGCATGAACACAAATTCATGGGGGTTGGGGCCTAAGAAATATATTCATCTTCTGTAGAGCCTTGACGATGAATACTCTATGGAGGGCGCTAATGATAGAAGGCTTGTGGTACTGCATCACAAGAGACAAATATTTTCCTTTTGATTCTGTTTCAATAAGGCTTCGATCGGTTTCTGTGATGGGGGAAAAAGGTTTGCAGCCATGGAAAAATCTACTTAAATATTTTCACTTACTCCTGCACTGGATAGCTTCGTGTCCAAGGATGGGTGAATCTATTCTTATTGGAAAAGACTGAATTCTAGGTATGGGGGATTCGACCATCCTGTCTGATGATATGATATCAATCCTTAATCAGAGAGGGGTTTATTACTTGTATCAGGCTAGCTGTGAACCACGACCATGAATGATTTGTTCAAATTGGTTTTCAAGTGATGACTTGGAATTGGAGGGACCAACATCTCTTGAATGGAAGATTTTCTGATGTGCATTAATAAATGTTGGTGTTCAGTTGCAAGCGTGGCCAGATGTACTTAAATGGATGGGAGGTGACTCATCGATACATATAACATTCAAAATTTTTTATGAGGCCACTGAAGCAAAGATCTGGAATTTTTCTATTGGAGGTTGGAGGAAGACTCTTTGGTCATGGGAGTGTCCTTTAAAAATCAAGCTTTTTATTTGGTAGGTTGTTGAGAACAAAACTCTCACTTGGGAGAATTTACAACATAGAGGTCTTAGTGGACCGATCCTTTGCTATTTGTGCAAGAACAATAAGGAAATTGCTTTACATTTTTTTGTAGAGTTCCCTTTCACGATCATGGTCTAGGATAGGATTAAATCGGCCTTAAAACTTATGAGAGGGTGTGATGGCACCTCTATGGCAGAATGTTTTAAAAATTGGAATACTCATAATAAATCGTATCCTACTTTGTCAGCCTTCATTTGCTGGTATATATGGTTGGAAAGGAATTATGCTATTTTTGAATATGGAAATCCCTCTTTTTCAGAAGGTGGCCTTCAAAACTTTAAGTGTTGTGGGTGATTACAAAATTCAGTTGAAAGATTCTTCCTCGAGGAGATTTCTTTCTTTGTCTATAGGTGGTGGCACTGTTGGATGGTTTGATGGGGTTGCTCAAAATTCTAGTAAAAAAAGTGGGTCTGGCGGGGTAATAAGGGTCAATGATCATCAATATTATAAATGGATCTTCAACTGTGGACCTGGCACCAACACTAGAGAAGAGCTTTTGGGGGCATGGGTCCTTCTTACATTCGCTTCTCGGCTATCATTTCCATATTTACTTGTCCACAGGGACTCAAAGATTGTTATAGATTGGCTGCGGGGAAAGGGACGACTTTAGGCGGTCTCTCTAGAATGTTGGAAGGACGGGATCTTAGAAATTATCAAGCACTTCCAAAAACTCTCCTTCACACATGTCTTCAGATAAGAAAATCAAGAGGTAGACAGTCTTTCAAAATAGGATCTCCAAAAGGATCCCAGGAAAATAGCCTACTATCTTTGTGAAGAGGGTCATGAGGGTCCTCATATGTTTTTATATCTATTCTATATGTCTTGGAGTTGTGGCATGCAACATCAGTGTTGTGTCTTTTTGGGAGTCAAATTTGTCGTCTTTTTGGGGGGATTATATATTTTGATCCTTAATGATCTGTATATTTTGGACCAGAGTACAAGCTAAGGGTTTATAGTCTTGTGTCTAGCTGTGGGGAATAGACTATTTTCAAAGGATGTTATTGGAATTTGATGCTCAATTATCATGTTTATGAACAATTTATATTTAATATAAATATAAAGCGAAATTTTCGATGGGAACAAGTACTATTTACAATAAGTTTAAGACTTTACTTATCATTAGTTTTGGAAGCATTCTTCTCATTGAATGTAAACATAATGGATACGGATTTCATGTATTTAATTGACACAACTTTACATTAGGTGCATGTATGATGTCTTGGGATCTTTGCATGTACTATCTACAACAAGCTTATGACTTTCTCCATCATTAATTTTGGAAGCATTGGGAGTTGGACATTTTCTTCAACAAGATGAACTTTATCTATTATTACACCTATTGCTTGAAATAGTATATAGCATTTGATATGCTATTGACCACATATTAGTTGGGGTTTGACCAAAACAAATTAAACTTTTTCAAAGGTATGACAATACAAGTTGTTTTTATTTTTATTTTTAAATCATTTTATAACAATTTTCTAAAATATGATTTGTTGTTCAAATTAACCTCTTATTGCTGCGACGACAGAAACATGATGTGAAAAAAATGGTTTGTGCACTGCAATAATGATATGTGAAACTAAATAAACAAGCGATAACGATGGATATGGCATATATTTCTTTATTTGCATTGTTTTTCAAACTCCTGCTTTATCATCTCATTGTCAGGTACATGTAATAAATATATGATCGATCCAAGTAATGATTATGAGTGGTTTCAAGTTTTTTCACAAACAATTCACAAATATATAAAGGTAAGAGAATCACTTTGAAGTTATTAAGTAATTAATATAATAAAGTGATACCCGATTTTGCAAGTATTGATATCAAACTCAAACCACCTTGAAGTTATTAAGTAATTAATATAATAATCCGTATCCACTTTTGTGATTTGAAAAACATGGGAAGCAAGGAATCTTCATATGGAATCTTTCCTTCAGGATTTCATGTTTTGTTTGGAAAACAAGGAAGAGACACATAATATTCACCTACAACATGTACAATAACTTCTTCTGATGTGGCACATAAGCTCGTCGACCTTATCCCTTCTATATAAACTTCTTCTAACGTGGCACAAAAGCTTGTTGAACTTATCCCTTCAATATAATTTGGAAGAGACACATAATATACACCTACGACATGTACAATAACTTCTTCTCATGTGGCACAAAAGCTTGTCAAACTTATCCCCTTCAATATAATTTATGTGCCCATACCAAATTTCACAGTGCGAATGGTGAGGAAAATCAGATTTGTTTTTATATTTTCATACTTAAAAAATCCATTTTTGGCATTATGTGTATATACATTGGTCAAATATTTACACATCATATTGACTTTCAACTTGACAAAATTTGTGGTAAATGAATATTTTCCAAATTATTTATTATGTCTATGATTTTTAAATTTATAATTATTATATACATTACATATTATAATTATTTTGTACATTATATAAATAATGATTATAATTTAAAACTTTTATACACTATCAATGAAATTGTTAATATATTTAATGAATTGTATTTTTCACATGAAACTTGTGACAAGATAAGTAGTTTAATTAGACAAGGCCCTTATGTCTACATGGAAAGATAGGCAAACAAATACTTCACCATGTGTCCTTTGTCACGTGTAAATAACACATATCATATTTTTGTAAGTACAAGGCAAAGCCCGTGCTGCGTAGGTTGCATAATCCAAGTGGAAAAACGAATGACATGGAAAAGGAGGTGGCATAGACATCATCAATTATTTTGATAATTTCTATTTATAGGCCAACATTTTGTGCTTCGTCTCTGGGAATTTAAAGGAATTTGTCATTGACTGGTTCGCCTCTTTCTTTGTTTTCTATTTATAGGCCAACATTTCCTGCTTCATCTCTAGGCATTGGAAGGAATTGGTCATTGACTGGTCCGCCTATTTCTTTGTTTTCTTTGAAATCTTTAACCAAATTAATCCATCTTCAATTGAATGTTTTTAATCTACCACCATTCTAATATCTATACTTTCTTGATCGAGTACCCTTGGAATTAAATCAACAACCACAAATTTTGATAGTATATCCCTGCATAGTGACATGTATATGCTGCTATGCAACCTTGTTAAATATAGAATCGGTTCAAGTTCATTTATATTATGTGCATGCCATTATCTTTAATAAGTATGGGACTTTCCTTATCATTAATTTTGTTGGGATTGCAAACTAAAAATTTATTCTAATTAAATAAAATTTACTTAATTTATTATTAAATATGTGTTAACTAAATTCATTATTTCAATCATCAAATTATATTCCATAAATTTATTTATATGCCATTTTAATTCAAAATATCATACTGTACATAAGATGTTTTCATAATTATGAGATAATAATAATAAAATATTATTAATAATAAAATATTTAATTAAAATGAATTAAAAGTTTAATTATAGAGATGAGGATAACAATAATGACAATAGTTCGTTATATGTCTTTATTGTTATAATTATATGATAACAATAATGAATTAAAGATAGAGACATAAAAATGAATTGTCCCATCAAAAGAGGGTAGAGGCAACAATAATGAAAATTAGTGTGACATGATCATGGTCACCTTATAACTAGTGGTTAAATTTGATGAGTATTTACTTGTTTTTTCCATTTTTAATAGTCAAATACGACCAATTTTTAAATTTACATGTCATTAATAATGTTCATATATATATATATATATATATATATATATATATATATATATATATATATATATATATATATATATATATATATATATATATATAT
>ML800846.1:49283-64020 GCA_009831015.1 Picea engelmannii
CAAAAGTATGGTGATCTTGGAAAGCTTCTCTTAATGCTTTTCGAGCACAGAAACAAAATTCTAAAGAATCACAAGTAATCACTTACCCTCTTAAGGTCTGATAGACCAATTAGGTCTTAGTGGACGTTAATCATCATCATTATCATCATCATCAATGCAATTTTGGACAACTCATCAGACTTAGTATTTAGTATTTGTTTTGACTACAGGAAAGAAAGGAAATCTCCTAAGATAGAGAAGTAGCCTTTATTTGTTCCAGTAGTTGGTGAAAAAGAAGATTTTGCAAGTGCATACACCTATTACTCATTTGATCATGAGATTTGAGTCCCCTAAAAGTTGAAGCTTCCCCAATTTTTTTTCATTTGCCAACTTTAATATTGTTTAAGAGCATGCAATTTAGAATAGTTATCCCTACCAAGACTCACGCTCTCCTTGAAAATATAAAAATAAAAAGGAGAAAAAATAAGATGGCACCCACACCACAAAGACTAGGATTTCCTTGGCTTGTCCCATCGAAAAAACCCCATGGGAAAGATTGATCTATCTCTAAAATACCGTTTTTTCTAGGAGTCTTTGAGATAGGGATGCATTTGAATCCATCATTCACATATATGATATTATAAAAATCTTCAAGTGGGGTATAATTCATATTCTCAAAGAGGACGTCATTTCAAGTTTTCCACAAAGCCTAAAAAGTAGTAATTGGAAGTCCTCTATGATTTTCCAATTTAGGCTCCTCCATCCACTTCTAGAATCTTTTTGTGAGGGTAGGACTATTCCAGGAGGCCAAGGTACATGTGAGATAAGATACCTCTTTCTATGATTCCTGAGCAAAAATGCAATTGGAGAGTATGTGCTAAATAGATTCATCCCATTATTTGCAAAGAATGCAAAATCCTAGGACCTATTAAGCTCTCATTGTAGGATATCCTAATTGGGGGATTGTTGCTAAGAGATAAAAAAAAGAGTAACTTGGCCTTTAATGGAACTTGGATATCCCATAGTGGTTTCTGTTGGACACACCGACCAAAATGAGAGGGGGGGTGAATCAATGTGAGGCTCTTTTTATGCTTCTTACAAAACTTTAGTTAGACATCACCATTTACTCATTATTTCCATTCACACTTAGTTGCTTTCATGTAAACATATCTCAACAACATACATCAATGATAAAGTACTTTTAACCATCACAATAATGAACACAAAGATCACTAGATATATGTTTAATATTTTCGTATTATATGTTACAAGAGACTACAATATTAGGTTTTATCAGCACCAACTCTCAATTGCAAGACCCAACCTGCATATCTCAGCACCAATCGAGATGTGAGGAATCCAACCCTCAAGAATAAGACTCAACTTGTAGATAGAAATCAATCTTTCAAACTATACCAAGATAAGTGCATCAACTATGCACAACACAACCTATCATAACAACCTGCCACCTCAACCTATCTCATCAATCCTATCATCCAAATATGATATAATCACAAAGATCAATCATCAAGTCAATTCTCAACCATATGCATAATATCACAAAGTTAACCAACAAGATACCTCTAGCAATACATCATACTCTCCATAAACCAAATACCATAAACCATTACACAAAACTATGTGCCAAAACCATACATTTAATCATGTAGATATCATCAAGACCTATACCATACCATACAACAATTGGAACAATTCCAATATGAAAATCTAATGTGGTTACCAAACTGCCAACTTTTTGCAGCTGTCAAATCTACTATCGTGATTTTGCTGTCGTGATTCTGTTGTCGTGGTTTTGCTGCCGTGATTCTGTTTCCGTGGTTTTTTTGCCACGATTTTTCTGTTGTGATTATCCTTCCACAATTTTTTTTCCGCAATTCTTCTGCCGCAATTTTTTTGTTGCAATTTTTTTACCGCAATGTTTTTTCCTTGAATTTTCTCCATCAATAATCCTTTCCCAAATAACCTTTCACAAATGGATATTCAATATGCTCAAATATCATACATATAAGAGACCCTTTCTCTCTTATTTATACTTTTCCAAGTAGTTTCCTCTAGGGGTTATCTTCTAACCAACTTACCCAACTTCCTTCTTTTGGGGCTAACCCACTTCTAACCACTTTTTCCACTTACAAACACTTTTTCCACAAATAGTAAACTCTCCACTTCTAGTTGCAACTAATTTATTTTTAATTGTTTTCTTCTTGCAACTACTTAACCCATGACTAAACACTTTGATTGGTCAACTTCTTCTAAGAGCTTCTGGAATAATTTGACTTCTTTGACCTTCTAGGGGCTTCTAGATAACTCATGAGGGTTCTCGAACTTCATATGGCCATAACTCTCTAACCGTGAGGAGTTATGTGACGTTCCACATATCATTGGAAATGGAATGACATATACTATCCATATGGAATAGTTTCTCCTTCAAATTCACTAATCTTCATTAAATTATTCCTCAATAAAACTTGGTTTCCCTAACTATACTAATGGACTACACAACCACCTAACCATTTGGACTTCACAAAGAATCTTCCCGTGAGGTATTTCACCATAAGTGAACCACTTTGGATTTTATCCATTTGGTTCTTCCTATCAACCATGACATTACATCAATGATACAAATCCCTTTAATATCAACACATCATTATGACACCACTTGACATCAACCCTTTGAAAACAATAACATCAATGCCCATATAACCAATAATCAATATATAAATTATACAAACACATCAATATGACAATACTTGACATAAACCCTTTGAGATCAATGACAACATAGTACAACAATCTCCCCCTTTAGCATTGATGGAAACACCAACATTGATGTCAACACCAATCATTGATGGCAACACTTGGACATGGAAATGCTCATGCTCCCTTTGTGATCATCTCTCCTCATCAATGTTCATCTCGCCACATCAATAGGAATATCTATCCCCCTTTGACATTAATGGAAAAGGGGAGTTATCTCCTTGGGGTTTCTCCCCCTACCTGAACTCTCCTTGGGGTTTCTCCCCTTGTCTAGATTCCTTTGAGATTCCTATGAATGATCATTCCCATTTGGACAAGGGATATCACTCAGATGTAAAGTTGATGGCATGGTTTCCAATCATCTATCCTCCTGGAATCATGTTGTTGAAACCAATCATGGGAACAAGAACAACTCCCCCTGTAGGTATGTCTCCCCCTATATTCTTTGCAAGATGAACAATATGCTACCATTGCAATCTGCTTCTGCTACAAATGCTACTATTCAATCGAAACATAGATCAACTGCTCAAGAATGACATGCTCTTCCTATGATGATCCTTAGAGCTAATCATGCATAAAACTTGTGCCATACCATACATTATGAATCAAAATATATGTCAACAATGAATAAAGAATCCTGAACAAATCATCAACCATGTACATCATGTTCCATACTATGTGTCAACCATGCACAAAACCCATGTACATCAACCATGTACATAAATACCATAAGATATCATCAATGGAGTGTATCAACCATATGTCAAGAACATGTGCCAACTGTGTACCAACCATATGCCTCTACCAACATTCCAACCATGTGCCTCAAACAAGTGTCATATCACTCATGATATGCCTCTACCATGAACCAAGTGCCACAACCATGTATCTCAACCATCAATATATCAACCAAGCATCATAAAAAGTGTCTCAACTATATCATCCCATATATCATGTACCAAAGCAAGTGCATCAACCATGCACCAAGACTCAACAAGATGAACCAAAATCAATATGTGTTCCCAGACATGTATTCCATATCAAATATAAACCATGTGACAATCATACTTCTAGCAAGTGCCTCAACCAATGTATCAAGAATGTACCAATCATGCATCAACTATAGATCAAGCTATGACTCATAAATGATGTACAACATAACCACTTCATGAAATCATCAACTACATGTCACAATAAGTAGCTCAACCACATGCCAAATACATGCACCAAGAAATCCAACAAATATACCTCTAACAATACATCATAGGATATATCAATGGAGCTCACATATGTACCAGCCATGTACCATGACATATCTGCCTCAAAAAACCATTCACTACAACAAGTACTAAGAATCCAATAGTACCTCTAAACATGTACTAAGAGTGTCCCTCAATATATCAATGATATATCTCTAGCTAGCATCACATCATCATGATATATCTCATAGACAAGGTGCCATAACATCATTAAGAACATAACCAATAATATACCTTACATGAATGGATCACTCCACACACTAAAGTTTGTACCATGCATCCAATTTACATAAGATTCAACACTCAAACATATGTCATCACCATACATACATAAAACACACATGGAAGCATATAATCATGAAAACCTACAACAAACCATGGCAAAGCCTGCAAAACAAAGTTATACCATCAAACCATGCTATAACTCATATTTACACTCCTCTTCTTGAGGATTTTTCCATAGGTACACAATCTGTTCCATAGAAAAATCGCGTATGTACGTGACCTTTCTATAGGTCACCTCGCATGTGTATGTGACTTCTCCCACAAGAGCCTTGCATGCTTCAGAAATAGTGAATCTTTCTTGATTCTTGATTCTTTCATTATGTCTGGTTGTTCATTCTTCTTCATACACTTCTGAGAGTGTCCTGATTTCTTTGTACTTGTACTCTAAGCTTCCATCCTTTCACGATTGTCTTCCTTCCAAGTTACATGTTCTCTTCATGCCATTCTATATGGAACACTCATCATTAACTGTCTCCTTGAATTCCAAAAATCCTGACCTTTGTGTCCAAACCCACTGCAATTGTAACATCTCATGGTGTGACAACGAGCAACAATGTGTCCCACTTGATTACATCTCCGACATCTTAGGGTTTTATGGAACCTTCCAACATATTTCCTTGCATAATTTCTACAATCCAAAGCTTTGTGACCATATCCATTACATGAGAAGCAGTGACCATGAAAAACATTTTCATACCTTTGATTTTGTGTCAACCTTGAAGGTGTCTCCCTTATGATTTTTTTTTGAGGTGTAGGACCTGCTTCTTGGTGTCTTACTTGCTCTAACCTTCTGAAGGTTTCCTTTCTTTGTGTAGATGCTTGAATTACAACCTTTCTTCCACCTTTAGAGAATGAAGGACTTACCTCATGCTTCTTAGAAGTGCTATCTTCAAAGTGTGCAACTTCCTTGTTGTATCCAAGACCTAATTTATCATTAGGTGATCTTTGACAATTCAATATTTCATCCAAGATTGTTGATTTGTTCATTAACCTTTTTTACTTCTCAATTTGGGTCTTCATATTGACATTGACTTCAAGGCTTTTTCTAACTCGTCATCTACCTTCTTCTTTTCTTCTTCTTGACTAATTATATCAGTCTTTAGTCTCTTGATCTCTTCTTCTTGTTTCATGAGTATTTGTCTTAGTGCCATTGTATGCCTTTGGTACGTTTCTAGGGATTCTTTAATGTATTCATCAAAATCAAGATCAAAAGTATATTGATCATCTTCTACTTCTAACACATCTAAAATTTTATCTTTAAGCTTCATCAAAGCTTCCTCTTCATCTATAAGATAATTGTTATATGATTCTACACAAACTTGTTCTACTTGTGTGTCCATGGATCTCCTTCAAGCTTGTAAGACTTATAGTGAAGGCCTACTATGATACCAATTGTTGGACACACCAACCACATTGAGAGGGGGGGTGAATCAGTGTGAGGCTCTTTTTATGCTTCTTACAAAACTTTAGTTAGAAATCACCATTTACTCATTATTTTCATTCACACTTAGTTTCTTTCATGTAAACATATATCAACATACATCAACGATAAATAACTTTGAACCATCAAAATAATGAAGACAAAGAGAATCATATATATGTTTAAAATTTTTGTATTATATGTTACAAGAGACTACAATCTCAGGTTTTATCAGCATCAACTGAAAAGAGCACCAACTCAAAGAGAGAACCAAATCTCAATTGCAAGACCCATCCTGCATATCTCAACACCAATTGAGATGTGAGGAATCCAACCCTCAAGTACAAGATCCATCTTGTAGACAAAAAGAAATCTGTCAAACTATACTGACAGTCTATACCAAGACAAGTGCATCAACTATGCACAACACAACCTGTAACAATAACCTGCCACCTCAACCTATCTCATCAATATCATCATTCAAATTTGATCTACTCGCAAAGATCAATCATCAACTCAACTCTCAACCATATTCACAATATCACCAAGTTAACCAACAAGATACCTCTAGCAATACACCATACTCTCCATAAACCAAATTTCATACACCCTTACACAAGACCATGTGCCAAAACCATACCTTCAATCCTATAACAATCATCAAGATCGATACCATACCATGAAACAATTGGAACAATTACAATATGAAAATTTGATGTGGTTACCGAACTTCCAACTTTCTACAGTCGCTAAATCCGTTGCCGCGGTTTTGTTTTCGTGATTCTACCGTCGCAGTTTTTTTGCCTCAGTTCTTCTGCCGCGATTCTGCTGCCATGGTTTTCCTGTCAATTTCACTTCCACGATTTTCTTTTCGCGGTTTTGTTGTCGCAATTCTTCTACCGTGATTTTTCTCTATCAATAATACCTGCCCAAATAACCTTTCAAAAATGGATATTCAATATGCTCAAAGATCATACAGATAAGAGACCCTTGCTCTCTTATTTATACTTCTCCAAGTAGCTTCCTCTAGGGGTTATCTTCTAACCAACTTACCCAACTTCCTTATTTTTTGGCTAACCCACTTCTAACCACTTTTTCCACTTACAACCACTTTATCCACAAATAGTAAACTCTCCACTTCTAGTTGCAACAACTTCTTCTAGGATATTCTAGAATATTTTGACTTATTTGACCTTCTTGACTTCTTTTACCTTCTAGGGGCTTCTAGATAACTCTTGAGGATTCTCCAACTTCACATGGCCATAACTCTCTAACCGTGAGGAGTTATGTGGCGTTCCAAATATCATCGGAAATGACATGGAATATACTATCCATCTGGAATAGTTTCTCCTTCAAATTCATTATCTTCATTACATTATTACTCAATCAAACTTGGGTTCCCTAACCATATTTCCGGGATACTCAATCACCTAACCATTTGGATTTCACAAAGCATCTTCCCATGAGGGATTTCACCATAAGGGGACCACTTTGAGGACTTTATCCAAGAGCGTCTTCCTGTGAGGGATTTCACCATAAGGGGACCACTTTTGAGTTTATCCATTTGGTTCTTCCTATAAACCATGACATGACATCAATGATACAACTCCCTTTAATATCAACACATCATTATGAAACCACTTGACAACAATTACATTAATGACCATAAAACCAATAATAAATATATCAATGATACAAACATGTCACTATGAAAATACTTGGCATCAACTCTTTGACATCAATCCTTTGAAATCAATGACAACACAGTACAATAGTTTCCATTGTCAAAATTCATCTTGAGGCTCAACTAGAAACATTGATTTACAATTGTATAGGTTGTGTATACCCTTGTGGGATTTTCAAACCACATTAGTTAAAATTATTTTAATATTAATTTTATAGTATAAATAGAAAATTGATTCACCAATGCATCCCATTTCTCAATTAATTTCCCTTCTAGTTATAAATCTCTTGCTGGCATCCAATGTTGGTTCCATAAATTATCATTGCCTTCAAATAAAGCATATGCTAGTTCCACAATGTCTTTGGATTTAAGAATAGAAATTAGTTCATTTGATAGTTGATATTATCTATTGTTTCTAATCCATGGATCTTCCCCTAGTCAAACTTTTTTCCCATTTCCAATTTTCCAAGCAAGTAGTTGGCCTAGTAGGGGAAAAGCAAGAGTTATATCTTTCCAAACAATAGAATCTTATTTTACTAATTTGGATCAGGATCCAATCTATTATTTAAAGGATAGGGGATTTATATATTTATCTTTAATAACATCTTTCCATAGCCATGGACATTTTATGACCCTCCATAGGCTAGGATTTTGGTACCCAAGGCTCTCTTGAAATAGTGAAGATACTTAAGACTCCAATCCCCCATAGATTTTGTCTTGGAAATAACTTTACCATTTTACAAATGGGAGGCCACCTCTATCTTTATTTCACTTCCAAAGTGATAACACACTTTCCTTTTCTTTTTTAAATTACCAATAGGGTTGTAGGCTAAGGACTGACAATAAGCAAGAATTTCCTTTAAAATTGATTTAATCAGGATCAATCCACCACCTAATGATATCCATCTTGTGCACCAAATAGTGATTCTTTTTTATACTGTATGATATAACCAAATCCAATCCTTGGAACAATAATCATTGGATTTTTTAACAAAGCCCAAATACTTCATACCTTTAAGGTTGAACATGGAATGGGATAACTTGAGTGATAGCTCTTTCCACCCTTTCATCTAAATCATTTAATGATATGTTGGATTTGTGAATATTTATTTCCATTCTTGAAGAAATCCAAAAAATATTTAAATCTATGCAAATGTACTTTACCTCTCTAACATAACCTACACCATGTTATCCACCAAAGGGAGGCGAGTTAAAGTGAAACATCAATGCTAATGGCTCAAAGTATTCCTCTTCTTTTATATCCTTTCAACATTATGCTTAAACCTTTTGGGGAAAGGGGTAGAACTTGTAACAAAACAAATAGATAATTTTGCAGACAATCTAAGAGGGAATCAAAATTTCAAAAATAAAAGGTGGTGTCTAAAGACATTGTTACAATACTTAAGCAAAGTGTATTATGATCATAACATCATAATTCATATTGGATATTGATATCTCCATACAATATCATGTCGATCGCTTGATGATAATGACCCAAGGGGTCTACTATTTATAGCCTCAATATCTAACCAACTTCCATGAAATTGGGAAGATCTTGTCCACATATAATCATTTGTTGTTAGAGTTGAATCCGTCAAATATGTGTTGTCAATTCAGATCAACAAGGATGATCGACCTGATCGTCCATGTGTCCAACTCATAGTCGATTTTTGGTTTGGTTGATCCATCGTCCAACAATCTTCGACTACTAGTTGATTTTTCAACCGACAATCTTGTTGACTACTCGACCGACTAATGTAGATATCTAGTCGATCACCTGAAGGATTCTCTCCAGATGTAGTTCAATCGCCTGATTGACTAAATCTAGGAGAAGTGTGATGATTCATCAATGCTTGATGTTCCAACACCCCCCATCAACACACATCTCTTGAGATTCAGGAAGTGAAATTACATCATCATGACACCCCCCATAATTGCATCTTCCTAAATCCCAAGCATCATGCAGAGCTTGATAAATCTAGCTTCAACTAAAGGTTTAGTGAACATATCAACAACTCGATCATTTGTTCTGTAATATGAAAGAGAGACAATGTTCTCGTGAACCAATTGTCTCAAATAATGAGCATGGAGCTCAACATACTTCATATTACTGTGGGAAAAAGGATTGTCAACAACCTGTGTGGAACTTTGATTATCACATTATATTGTATTCAAGGTCTAAACAAGAAGGACAAGTTCACTCAAAATTTGGCATATCCAGACTGCTTCAATACCTGCTTGAATGGTTCCATAATATTTTTGTTGTAGGAAAAATGTGCCCTACAAGAGTTACCTCCCTTAGGCTCTTCCTATACCTAAGACAAAATAGATATGCAAGCTAAAGAATTTCCTAAATATAAATCATACATGACACAATCTCTAAGATGAAAGAGTAGAGGACTTACTCGATAGTTTGATGGTTGTCCCTGCACACTCCTTAGTTGTTCAATCCTTTTAAGATGTCCTTCACTTTCATGAACGTAGATATGCATGCATAAGAACACCAACAAACACCTCTCACAAGATCAAATGTAACATGTATCATCCACTGATAGATCTAATAACATCACATAAAGATATGAAAATATTAGCTCTCTATAAATATCATAATCACCATATACAATCAATTAGAGGGGAAAATCATGTGCATATTCTATTAATAAATAAAAAATCTTACATATTATAAACAAATAGCTTGATGAAGCTTCTCCCAATTTCCTTTCCCAAGCTCTGTAATCAACATGACATGTTGCTAAAGTTATTGCTACAGATAGAGGTTGTATAACAGTGAGGTTCTAGCACATGGTTTGAGGTATAGACTTGTGGTATAGTGTTTGAGGTATATGTGATCATATCAGATTGGTTGATGAGTATACAGTGATAGGTTTCTCAGTGACATATTCAGTTTCTACATTTGAGGTATATGTGATCAGATCAGATTGGTTGATGAGTATACAATGATAGGTTTCTTAGTGACATATTCAGTTTCTACATTTAGCACTTATAGGTCAGGGCGGTTAGATGGGGCAAGGATAGGTGGTTGTAGCCACCTTCTGGTTGTAGCCGAAGAACATAGGGGGTTGTAGCCTCCTTCTGGTTGTAGCCAGAGAATTGGGGAGTTGGAGCTTCCCTTAGGTTGTAGCTCGAGAAAGTAGGGGGTTGGAGCCTCCTTGTAGCTGGAAAACAAAGGAAGTTGGTGCTTCCAATGAATGTAATTCTTAAATACATATAAGAAAAAGAATTATGTGGTTTTCTCCCAAAGCAAAGAATTATGTGTTTTTCTCCCGCTTTGGGTTTCCATGTAAAACACCGGTGTACTGTGTATGTGTGTGATTGATCATTTGTTCATTGTTTATTTACTCTGCAACTATTGGATGATAATTCTACATTGATATAACACTTTCATTTTATGGTGAAAAAGGATTAAATTTCTCTATTACTGATTCACCCCCCTCTCAATAATCGAACAATTGGTTTCAGATTCGGTTCCTTCAGGAAACAGTTTAATCACTGGAAGGATATCATGGATTATTCTGAGAATGGAGTACCAATGTTTAATGGTCAGAATGGTTTAAAGTATGAGATGTGGAGCAAAAGGACAAAAGTATTTTTATAGGCACAGAGACATTATATTTGGCTATCAATTGTTACAGGATATGATAGTTCAATAAGGGAAAGGCTACAACCAAGAAGGAATTGAACAAGAATAACAAAATATAAATGGATTTCATCTTGGAAGGATTACCTAATCCGATAAGAGAAAAGGTTGGTAAATGTTCATCAACCAAAGAACTTTGGGATAATTTACATGACATATATTCTTCACCCATCGCAGATTTATAAAATTCCAAAGAAGATGTAGATATAGATCAAGAAGAATTATGTTCGCCATGTCAAACATATTCAAAAGATGAAGAGTACATAATCACCAGAGGTATGTTGTTTTGCTTTAATTGTGAAAAACACGGACATCTTGAAATACAATGCTATGAAGGAAATGAGACAGAAAAGCTAATTAAAAAATAAGACAATTATGAAGAAGAATTGATTAGTGCTTTAGATGAACTAAGAGAAGAAAACAAGTAACTCAAGAAAGAATTGATGAAACGAAAGGAAAGTGTTCACATTTTTGAAGAAGCCCAACAGGTCATCGAGAACTTAAGAACTCAGCTAGAAGAAGCCAGAAAGATCGAAGAAAATATTGAATATCAAAAGAAGTATTTGGAAGCCAACATAGAAGCACAAAATGAAGAAGCATAAAAGAGAGAGAATATATTGACAAATCATCTTAAGGAAAGAACTAATGATCTAAACCAGCTTGAGGCCAAGTTTGGTCAACAAGAGAAAGGACTTGAAGAAGAAATAATCACAATAAAAATTCAGCTTGAAGAAGAAAAAAGAATAGAAGAAGTCATGAAGTCTCAGATAATGAAGAAAGAAGAAGAGGTTGAGAAGCTTGAAGAATAATTTGTCACATTGAGAAGTAAAATCATCAAGCTCAACCAGAACGTTGAAGAGACAGAGACATCCACATTAGTTATAGAGAATGAAGAGAAGCACTATAGGTTTCTAGAAAAGAAGAATGAAGAAAACAAAAAGAGTTATGCAAAAGTAGTCAAAGGAAGGAATCATGGTCAACCAGAATCTAAGAAAACCGTTGAAGATACATCTTCAAGAAGACCATCCATGTTCAAGCCACAAAGAATATTTAATCATGATCATGATCAACCAAGGCAAAAATTTAGAAGGAATACACCACAAAGAAGATCATTCACTCCCAGTTATGCAAATTTCTTTTATGGTCATTGTTTTTATTGTACTAACTTTGGACAAAAGGTTGCAGATTGCAAGGATTATAAAAGAAATGTTCAAGCAGGAAATGTCTATGTGGCCCCACGTAACATTGAATGTTACAAATGTCATAACTATGGACACATAGCTAGTGATTATATAAGTATGATCGATACTTCCATGAAAGAGAATATTTATATCGGATGTAAGAAAGTATGGATAAAAAAACACGAAGAACAGGTGAAAAAAGACCAGGTCCCAGAGATCGCAAGATTGGCAATAAAACGAGATGAAGAAAATTCTACAAAGAAAAAGAAAGATGTCAGATACAGAAAGGTTTGGAAAAAAATTGAAAGAAAAGAAGGACAGGTAAATAAGGAACATGTTCAAGAGATTGTAATTTCAAGCATTCCAGTGAAACATGAATCCATAGATAGAAAGAAAGATGTCATAGCTCAAAGAGATGATGAATCTACCAATGAATATGATGATGAATACACATAAGAGAAGGAATTGTTCCGAGCCATCCGACTTATAGACTCCTAGGTAACATAAATATTAGACAGGGGGAGTCTATGCGATAGTTGTGACAGACCAAAGAACCATCCTTCGAGAAACTTGCAGAGTTTGAATAGACAAATCCAGATCATTCATTTAACAAAAGTACAATCAGTTGTAGTAGTGAATACTTCATGATAGTAAAATGATAAATGGGTCAACATTATGGACAATGTGCAGTAGAGTCTTGGATATTATGGATAGAGATGGATTAATATTAACACTTATCAGGTTTGGACAGATATATGACAGTGGACGAGAGCATGGATTCATAGATTGGTTCAGAGTGTGATTCAGAGACAAAGGAACATTATCATAATGGATGGTAATTACACAGGAAATGGCTTGAACAATGCTAATGGATTCAAAATTGACAGATATTTTTTGGACACATATAGTGCATAGAATAGTTGATATTCAAAATAGAGTAATTCTCAGAAACAACAATGACAAAACTTCCTATGAGCTATGGAAAGGAAGACCAACAAATGTGAAGCACTTCAAAGTATTTGGAAGCAAATAATACATCAAAAGAGAAGATGGAAGAATGGAAAGTTTGACTCTCATGTAGACAAAGGAGTACTTGTTGGTTACTCAAGTACAAGGAAAGCTTACAAGTGTTATAATACGAGGTTGAAAACAGTTGTGGAAAGCATCAATGTAACAATTGATGAAACAAGTCGACAATAATTAAAGGAAGAAGAAAATGAATCAATGGAACAACTTTACGAAGAAGAAGCATAAGATGAAGAAGAAGTCTACAACAAACAACCAGAAGGATTTTAGTTATCAGAGAACACAGATTACATGTGCAAATTAAAGAAGGCCTTGTATGGTAAAAAACAAGCTCCTAAATTGTAGTGTCCCCAAGGCCGAGCCCCGCTGTAAACCAAGTTCTGAAAGGAATTGTGATTATGTTTTATAGGATGGTGAGCCAAGTTCTTATAAGCTGGAGACTTATGTGTTGTTAGGCGAGGGAGACTAAGTGTTGAAGGCTAGGAGCCTGCTGTTGTACTTGTATGTATGCAGAACATTTAATAAAATATAAACACTGCCAGGTGCAAACCGACCATGATGAATGAGTGAAGGGGGACTGAGAATCCACAGAGTGGGAAAGGAATTAGGGGCTGGAAGGTGGGAAAGGGGCTAAGTGTTGAGCCTAGGGGATAAGCCTAGGGGGGCTTAAGCCTGGGAATAATATTTTAATATTATTCCAAAAGATATGTGCATCATATGTTTTTATCCTAAGTCCTTTTGGAAGGACGCGTGATTTCCCAAGTGGTGGGAGGAACGCGTGCTGGTGGAATGCATGCAGTTCCATGGGTGACAAGTGTAAAACCTGGTGCATGCGAATAAAATGACCAGGGTGAGCCGTGAGAAGGTTCCATTCCCATTCCACCGGATTGTCTGAACACGTACGAAGCTCTGAGCATTATGACTAACCTGACTCCTGTAGAGAACCTTCGGGAGACCCTGTGACTCGAATGTCTGTGTCTGATTCTGAGAAATCTCGTGCGTGTAACCCCAACCTAAGAGAAACCTATGTTGAATTCGGGGAAGAGTCTTTGCTTGTTCAGGAAAGCTGAGCGAGCCTATGCGATCATTCCCTATTCCGAAGCCGTGACTGTGAAGCCATCCTGTGATTGCCAAACCAGTTTTTGGAAAGCCTGTGTCTGTTTTCCTGTGGGATTGTTGAGACTACATAGTACTAGACTGCGTGAGGCTTGTTGGCCTGTGAGCGACTCCCTCCAGGTGAGAGAGTGTGCAGGGGAAGGAGAGAACTCCTGGAAAGAACCTTGTAGCTGCCATAGAGCCCGGAGACTTCCGGTCCGGTTTGTTCCTGTAACCCAAGGTAAGGGAGATTGGCAGCCGAAGGACTGTCCAGGTGACAGAGAAGGTGCATTCTCCTGGGGTGGAACATGCATGTGGGGAATGAGGGTCTGTGGGCAGTGAGCGTGGGAGATTCCTTGGAGAGAATCCCTTCCT
>ML800846.1:69674-143081 GCA_009831015.1 Picea engelmannii
AAGATTTTGTGGGCCATTTGAGATCCTGGAAAGGATTGGGCCGGTTGCATACATGCTTGCATTACCTGCATCTATGACTGTACATAATGTGTTTCATGTTTCACTACTTAAGAAATATGTACCTGATGCTAATCATATTATCGATTGGACTGTGATGCAGGTGGAACCAGATGGTGTCCTGCAAGTGCATCCTGTGCGCATATTGGACAGGAAAATAAAACAGCTCCGGAATCGAGCTATAGAGCTTGTAAAGGTCCAGTGGACCTGGTACGGTCCTGAGGATGTGACATGGGAGCATGAAGAGGTTATGCGGGCAAAGTACCTGCATCTTTTTGAAAATTTTGAAAATCTTGCAGAGACAGTGTAAGTTGCACTGGGGACAGTGAAAAAATAAGGGGAGGGGAATTGTAGTGTCCCCAAGGCCGAGCCCCGCTGTAAACCAAGTTCTGAAAGGAATTGTGATTATGTTTTATAGGCTGGTGAGCCAAGTTATTATAAGCTGGAGACTTATGTGTTGTTAGGCCAGGGAGCCTAAGTGTTGAAGGCAAGGAGCCTGTTGTTGTACTTGTATGTATGCAGAACATTTAATAAAATATAAACACCGCCAGGTGCAGACTGACCACGATGAATGAGTGAAGGGGGACTGAGCATCCACGGAGTGGGCAAGGAATTAGGGGTTGGAAGGTGGGAAAGGGGCTAATTTTTGAGCCTAGGGGGGCTTAAGCCTGGGAATAATATTTTAATATTATTCCAAAATATATGTGCATCATATGTTTTTATCCTAAGTCCTTTTGGAAGGACGCGTGATTTCCCAAGTGGTGGGAGGAATGCATGCTGGTGGAACGCATGCAGTTCCATGGGTGACAAGTGTCAACCCTGGTGCATGCAAATAAAATAGCCAGGGTGAGCTATGAAAAGGTTCCATTCCCATTCCATCGGATTGTCTGAACGCGTACAGAGCTCTGAGCAGTATGACTAACCTGAATCCTGTAGATAACCTTCAGGAGACCCTGTGACTCGAATGTCTGTGTCTGATTCTGAGAAATCCTGTGCATGTAACCCCAGCCTACGAGAAGCCTGTGTTGAATTTGGGGAAGAGTCTTTGCTTGTTTGGGAAAGCTGAGCGAGCCTATGCGAGTATTCCCTGTTCCGAAGTCGTGACTGTGAAGCCATCCTATGATTGTCGAACCAGTTTTTGGAAATCCTGTGTCTGTTTTCCCATGGGATTGTTGAGACTACGTAGTACTAGACTACGTGAGGCTTGTTGGCCTGTGAGAGACTCCCTCCAGGTGAGACAGTGCACAGGGGAAGGAGAGAACTCCTGCAAGGAACCCTGTAGCTACCATAGAGCCCAAAGACTTCCGGTCCGGTCTGTTCCTGTAACCCAAGGTAAGGGAGATTGGCAGCCGAAGGACTGTCCAGGTGACAGAGAAGGTGCATTCTCCTGGGGTGGAGCATGCATGTGGGGAATGAGGCTTTGTGGGCAGTGAGCGTGGGATATTCCTTGGAGAGAATCCCTTCCTTGTGGTTGTGTGTGACTGTTTGCCCTGTAACCTTAGCTTGAGCCTAGATTCCTTGCCTTGGGGTGGAGCTTAGTCCCATCTCGGGGGTGACCCACTGCTGAGTTGATGAGAAGTGCAGTCTAAGGCTGGGAGGTTTGTGGAAGGCCTGCATTTGGTTGGTGGATCCCACCATTGTTATAAGATAAGTGTCTAACTATGTTTTATCACATTTTATCATGTCTCTACTGTAAATGTTATCATGTTTTCCGTTGTGTATACGAATTAATATGGAATGCTATGGATTGTTTAATTATAGCAGTAATGATATGTTTTAGTCTGAGTTAAATGTGTTTATTTGTTTAAATGCATGGGATATATGATATCTGTATGAGCTTTGTACAAATGGTGTGTACAAATGGGTATCAGAGCGCGAGTAAGCCCAGAGTTCTGAAATGGGTGTGCTACATAGAGCATGGTATTCTAGACTGGATAAATATCTACAACAGGTAGGGTTCAGAAAAGGAATTGCAGACAACAATCTCTACATCAAGGTAAGTCAAGATAATATTTTATTAATTGAATTTTATGTTGATGGTATTATTTTTGAAGCAATGATGATAGGTTAAGCTGGAAATTTGCAAAGGATATGTAGAATGAATTTGAAATGTCATTAGTTGGAGAACCATCCTTCTTTATGGGTCCTCAGATATGTAAAAGAAACCAAGGAATTTTTATTTCTCAAACTAAGTATATCAAAGAAAGTCTAAAGAGGTTCAAAATGGAAGATTGGAAACTAGTTACCACTCCTATGCAAACCTGTTGCAAGTTCAGAAAATATGATGATTCAAAGTCTACAGACCAGAGTAATATAGGTTACTGATTGATAGCTTACTATATGTGACAACATCCAGACCAGATGTAATGCAGGCATTTGGACAGATGTCATGATTTCAAGGAGCACCAAATGAATCACATGTCTTAGCAATGAAGAGGATTTTCAGATATCTCAAAGGAACAAAAGAGTTTGTATTATGGTATCCAAAAGGAAAGGATCTATCACTTATTGCCTACACAAATGCAGATTGGGCAGGTTTCATTGATGACCAACGAAGCACCAGTGGAGAAACATTCTACTTGGGTGAGAGTTTAGTATCTTGGATAAGCAAGAAGCAATCATCGATATATTTATCTACAGTCGAAGAAGAGTATATTGCAGCAGCAAGATGTTGTACTCAGGTTCTATGGATGAAACAAACTTTGATAGATATACAGGTTGAGTATGATGAGACCATTCTAATCTATTGTGATAATACAAACGCCATTAGTATCTCAAAGAACCCAATGATGCACTCCAAGACAAAGCACATTCCAACAAAGTATCACTTTCTATAGGAATAGGTTACAGATAATAACATTAGATTTGAATATGTGGGCACAAAATAACAAGTGGCATACATCGTTACAAAACTACTTCCAAGGGAAGCCTTTGAGTATCTTCGCCAGAGACTCGAAGTAATTTCTACTCCAAAATGAATGATTTTGAATGCTTATCTTATATGTATTATATTTACATGAGGACGCACCATAAAGAGGATAGTTCAGGATGGGCGATCAGTTCCAGGAAGAGTTCAGTCAGGGGGAACAACCTCGGATGGAAAGATACCTTTTCCATTGATGACGAATGGGGAGAGATTTATCATATGCAAAGGTAAATGCTTGGAGAAAGAGCATAGAGGCATGGTTCCAGAGGGAGCGATGGTCACAGGGGGAGCATGAGTGATATGACTTCAATATTGCATCAGAGTGTTTCCATCAATGCCAAAGGGGGAGATTGTTGATTTTTTGGGTTGGTTTTCATTGATTTCAACCCTTGAAGAAAGTCTGGTAGCACAAAGGTTTGGGTAATGGACCCAATTTTGTTTTATGGATAATGGTATGAGTTTTGATATATTTGCAGTAAGACTATTCTAGATGGATAGTACATGTCATGCCATTTCCGGTGGTATGTGGAATGTCACATAACTCCTCACGGTTAAAGATTTATGGTCATGTGAAGTTGGAGAACCCTCATGAGTCATCTAGAAGCCCCAAAAGGTCAAAGTAGTCAAATTGTTTGCAAAGACGAAATCATTTAAATAATAAGAAGTGATGAGTGTACTATAAGTCAAAGATGATGCAAAATAAATTATTTAAATAATAAAGTTAATGGAGAACTTACTAATTATGGAAAGTGGTTAAGTTAAGTGGACAAGTGGTTATAAGTGGGTTAACCCTAATCAAAGAGGATGCAAAAGAAAGTATTTAAATAATAAAGTTAATGGAGAACTTACTAAATATGGAAAGTGGTTAAGTTAAGTGGACAAGTGGTTATAAGTGGGTTAAGATGGTTAAAAGATAACCCCTTGAGGAAGCTACATGAAAGTCTAAATAAGAGGCAAGGCTCTCTCATTTAATCACACTTGAATATCATTGAATATCTATTTTGTGAAAGGTTGTTTGGGCAGGTATTATTGATAGAGAAAAGTGTGGTAGAAAAAGTGTGGCAGGAAAACCGTGGAAGAAAAAGTGAGGTAGGAAAAGTGTAGTAGAAAAAGTGTGGCAGGAAAAGTGCGGTGGAAAAAATGCGGCAGAAAAATTGCAGCAGAAAAATTGTGGCAAGAAAAGTGCGGCAGAAAAAGTGTGGTAGGAAAATTACAGAAGAAAAAGTGTGGCAGGAAAAGTGTGGTAGAAAAACTATAGCAGGAAAAGTGCGGTAGAAAAATGACAGCAAAAAAAGTGCGGCAGAAAAATTGCAGCAGTGGATTCACGGAAGCAAAACCGTAGCAAAAGAACACTCCAAAAACAAAAAGGTATGGTTCTCATATGTCTAGTGTTGAATTTATGAATCAAGTTGAGGGTTTGACTTGTAAATATGTTGGATTCCCTCTTGGGAGTTTATGGCTTGTTGTAGAGTTGATCTGAGGCAGATCTACTGAAGTTTAGTATTGGTTCATGTTTGAGGGATTTTGGTTGAGGTATGTTGTTGAAGTTATTGGTATAGATAGAGGTTGTATAATAGTGAGGTTCTAGCACATGGTTTGAGGTACATACTTGTGGTATAGTGGTTGAGGTATATGCGATCATATCATATTGGTTGATGAGTATACAATGACATGTTTCTCAGTGACATATTCGGTTTCTACATTTTAGGTATATGTGATTATATCAGATTAGTTGATGAGTATACAGTGAAAAGTTTCTCAGTGACATATTCAGTTTCTACATTTGGCACTTATACGTCAGGGTGGTTGGATGGGGAAAGGACAAGTGGTTGTAGCCACCTTCTGGTTGTAGCCGGAGAACATAGGGGGTTGTAGCCTCCTTTTGGTTGTAGCCAGAGAATTGGGGATTTGGATCTTCCCTCAGGTTGTAGCTCGAGAAACTAGGGGGTTGGAGCCTCCTTCCAGTTGCAGCTGGAAAACAAAGGAAGTTGGTGTTTCCAATGAATGTAATTCTTAAATACATATAAGAAAAAAAATTATGTGGTTTTCTCCTACTTTGGGTTTCCACATAAAACACTAGTGTACTGTGTATGTGTGTGATTGATAATTTGTTCATTGTTTATTTACTTTGAAACTATTGGATGATAATGCTACATTTATATAAAACTTGCATTTTATGGTGAAAAAGGATTAAATTTCTCTATTACTGATTCACCCCTCTCTCAATAATCCAACACTAACCTCTAGAGAATATCCATCAGGTAATCAAGTGGAAAATAACTATATAACATTTTTTCTTTTGTATTTGAAAAGGAGACTAACTTATGTTTCTTGCATGACCACACGAACAATCCAGTGCTAAAGTGAAACACATATCTAGGAGTGGAATTTTCATCATCGTTGTTGCTAGCCTAGTTGGAGTCGGTGAAGCCGACCAATGAATCTAAAATTCGAAAATATTTGATACCAAAATGATTGGCACCCTTGAGATAGTGGAAAATTTGTCTTACTACTTTTCAGTGGATTTCTTTAGGTTTCGACATAAATCGAGAAACTACACTAACAACAAAGGAAATTTCAAGTCAACTATGAGTAAGATAAGTAAGACTGTCAACTAGTTGTTGATAAAGAGTAGCATCAACTATGGATGTTTGACTAGTTTTGGTGAGATTTACTCCATATTGAAAAGGAGTAGCACAAGGATTACAATCATCCATCTTAAAACGTGTCAAAATATCCATCACATATTTATATTGAGGAATGAAAAATCCATCACAAAGTCGTAATACTTGAAGACCCAAAAAATAATGCAGAGTACCAAAATCTACCATGTTAAAGGAGTCAACAAGTTGTTTCTTCAATCTAAGGATGATATCATTATTATTGCCAGTAATGAGAATATCATCTATGTATACAAAAAAAATCAAATTTTCTCCATTGGTATGGAGTACATACAATACATGATCAAATTCACAATGTTTAAAACCAATTCGAAGAAAGAAATTGATGATCTTAGAATACCAATCTCGGGGAGCTTGCTTCAAACCAGAAAAATGAACTTTTGAATCGAAAAACTAGGTTAGCATATGTCACAAAACCATATGGTTTTTCGATGAAAGTTTCTTCAAATAAGTCTCCATGAAGAAAATCACTCTCACATCCATCTAATGGATTTTCCATCCAAAATGAGCAGCAAGGGAAATCATTAGTCAAACATATTTCATCTTTGCAACTTTAGTGTAGTCAATGCCTTCTTGTTGAGAAAATCCCTTCACAACCAAGGGTGATTTATGTCTCTCAAAAACACCTTCAAAGGTAAATTTGGTTTGGTAGACCCATTGACACTTCACAATTTTATTTCCTTACAATCGGGGAACAAAGTCCCAAGTGTGATTCTTTGACAAATAATCAATTTATGTCTACATATATTGTTCCCATTCAGGTCATTGTTGAGCATCTAAGTAGAAAAAAAGATAAAAGTTTCAAGTACATGAGTCATCAAGGAAATTTTGGCATGTTTCTTTAGACTTCGATTTTTTCATCTAAAGGAAACATCACCGACATCAACTCCAACGGCTTTAATTGTCTTGGCAGTTATTGATGGAAAATCTAGTCACCTCGATTTTCGTCTCTTTGGAAAAAAAAAAATTATCAGAAGAAATAATTTGTGCATGCTCATCATCTCATGGTGTAGCTCTTAGTCTCAGCCTCGCCATACATTTTTTGGAATCAAAATCTAAGTCTGTATGCCCGAGATACTCATGAAAGAATAAGAGCTTTGAAGAGTAGAAAGAAGATTTTTTCTGAGTATTGTGCCCCTTTTTCCTCTCCATTTTTGAATTTTTGACTAAGTAATCTCATCTTCCATCTCCTCTCCAACTCCACACATAATCATTTTAGTCTCTCATACTCTCTTATCCCTTCACTTATTTAATCATTTCATACTTATCCATTTTCTTAATTACTCTCTTATTTCCTTAGCTATCCCTCTCATACTTTGTCTCATTTTCCCTTCTCTACTCTCCTTCCTTACTACTTTTCTTACTACTCTCCTTACTCAACCATTTTCCCTCTTCTCTATACTTCACCATTTTTCATCTTTCACTCTACTCTCCATACTTAGCCATTTCCACGTTCACGTTCATATTCTCATTTTATTTTATTTTATTTTATTTTCCATTTCCATTTTCCTTTCTTTTATTTATTTTTCCATTTTCCTTACCATATTTCACGTAATTCTTTTATTTTTTCATTTTCCTTCCCATATTTTACATTTATTATGACTTACCACGGGTTAGTGATATTTCTTACAACTATACCTCATCTACGTGACCCTCATAATCCACCCTCGACTTCCACGACCCTCATTATGTACCCCTACTTTAAAATTTTCATAACTCTTTTTAGTACCTCTTACCACGTACCTCTTCCAACACTTAGCCAAATTTATGAGTTGCCACGGGTCCGCGGTTTGGTGATCATTCTTTCATATACTATTCTCCTCCATCTATCCGACCGATTATTCAGTTTGGTGATCATTCTTTCATATACTATTCCCCTCCATATGTCCGAATGATTATTCGATTTGGTGATCATTCTTTCATATACTATTCCCCTCCATCTGTCCGACCGATTATCAACACTTAGAATTTTTACAACTCTTTTTACTACCTCTTACCTCTCCTCTCCACTTCACTGAACACTTAGACCAATCCATTTTTACACTCTATACTATAGCCTTATACTTAGACTTTTTTACAAACTCTTTTACCATTACATTTGCATTCATTTAACTCTACAAATTCCTCATATTATTTTAATATTATTTCTAGGCAATGACTGGACAATGAATGAGTGACCAAAATATTACTAGGATATGAATTTTTCTAAGGCACTAAGAGATAAGCTAAGACACAACTTCAATAAGTTTCTTTTACTTCACATGAATAATAAGAAAGGAATTTATATTATAAACACCAATGTTTCAACTACCACAATGCATGTGGGATTAAAAGATGGCGGATTTAATTAAGGGCTAATATTGATCCACGAATTAAATGGACGATTGCTAAGCAATTATCTTCTAGAGATTATAACTCAAGATCTGGGTGTCTGGTTTTGGAAAACCATACCTCGTTGGAAATTTAATTCAATGAGGAAGATGATAGAATGGGTTTCAAGGGCTTAAATTGGCCATGATTCTCTCAAAAATTGAAAGAAAAGTCAGTTATGTTTTCATGGTTTGCTAATAAATCTTCTTGGAACACCAACTTCCCGAGCTTATAACTTGAGATACAAAACTCCAAATTGTGCTTAGGAGGACTCATTGGAAATATGGGATGCTGAAAACTACATCTAGAATTGTTTCCATGGATGAGAAATCTAGTATCATGCTCAAAAAGTTAAAACACAATCCACTTTTAAAAAGGAACTCAATTTGAAAATTTGAAAATAAAAGTCTATTAAGTGTTTTTTATTAAAGATGAAATGGGACCCACTTCAAGGCATGAATATCAATGATAAAAATTCATTAATGAAGATTCAATAAAGTATTAGTTAAAGTGGTTATTCCAAGATTAAAAATGTGTGGAATTTCCTAGAAAAAACAAAAACCTAACTACTTTGAGAAAGCATTGAAAGAATATTTTAAAAGAAGGAAGCATCGTCAAACAAAGGGTTGGAATATCAGATCATAAAGAGGTAGGCAGTGAGAAGTCTCCATAGTAGTGAAGAGTCTTCAAGAAGCAAAGTTCTATATTTCCAAGTTTCTATGAATTGTCCTACTAGAACTTTTCCCCCTACATGTTCTTATTTCTATTTCTTTCCATCAAGTCTTTCAAGTATTTTCAAACAAACATGCAGATTTGGGTCTAAGAAGTTCTTTCTCTAAGTTCTTCAATCATCTAGTAATATTTTGGGTTCAGAGTGGCAAGATCCCTCCTTGTAAAAAGGAAATTTCTTTTTCATTCAGTTTATTATTTGTCATTGAGATTTTGTAGAGGTTGTTTCAGCCCTCTTGTTTTTGATATTACTAAAATTGTCATATTTGGGATATTGTTATAAATTTATTTTGCAAATAAATATTCTGGGACACTACACTACTGATTTCTCAGTCTTTGAGTTGAAAGAATGTGATTTCAAATATATTGTCTATCAAAATATATTTTGAGTTTCAAAGAAAAACTCATTTAAAGTTATTGGAAGACCTATCCATCTTTTTTACTTGATCTTGCAAAGTCATAGCAGATTCCATGTTCATTTTATCTTACAAGAAAGGTATAATGTTTGTTGAAAGGAGACTCCAAGACCTTGTGGAAACAACACTCTGCTGACACACTTCATCTTTATTTTCTTCAAATTATATGACCTGTATTTGTATAATTATATATAAGTTTTTTACATATGTGTATACAAGCTTTGTTGGGAGATCTTTCATTCAATTTAGAATCATAAAAAGAACCTTACAACATTCCAACCAAACAAGAGTACCACCTCTATAAAAACATAGGGATATATTATTATCCTGGTGAGGTTTTTTTTTGGACCTTAACCGATCTAAACATCAATAGAGACCCATCTAGGTAGAAAAGAAACATGTGAACTGTGGTTCACTGCAATAGGTTGATAAAAAGTAAGAGAGTTTTTAGTTGATAGAGATGGCGGACTAGTTGAAACAAAGATCGATGAACTAGTCAATGCAGAGGTCGACGGTTGAGTTGAAATAGGAAAAAAGTTCGACTGTCTAGTCGAATAACTGAAAAGTAGAATAGGATAATCGATGTTGGAGAAAACATCAAAGGGATCAACATGCAACAATCAAGAAGAGGAATTCAATAATTTAATGCTAGAAGACTTCTAATCAAACTATACATTTTGTCTGATAATGATTTTCCATTTGACAAGATCAAACAGTCAATAGGATTTCAACTCTTTAGAGTATCCCATTATGATGCAAGCATGACTCTTTGCATCCAACTTATTTCTGCAATCATTGGAAATATGATCCCAATAAACACATACAAACACACAAAGGTGTTCGACAAAAGGATTATTTCCACACCATTGTTCTATTAGAGTCATGGAAGGAACAACTCGAGTCGAGATGTGATTGAGAATATAGCTTGCACAATATACCACTTAAGCCCAGAAGTGAGGAGGTAGATATTTATACTTCAAAATTCATCTAGCCATTTCGAATAAAGTATGATTCTTATGTTCTACAATGCCATTCTACTAATATGTGTGAGGAACCAACCACTTCCATACAATACTAAATCAAACCAGGTACTCTTCAAAAGGTTGATTTACATACTCACCGCCATTATATTATCTCATGAACTTGATTGATTGGCCGCATTCCTTTTCATCAAAGGCTCTAAACTGCTTGAACTTTTCAAAGACAAGGTTTTAATTCTTCAGAAAATAGACCCATGTGAAATGAGAGAGATCATCATTGAAAGTCAAAATATACCTTGCACCAAGGTAGATTTATGTAGCAGACATCATTGTGAACCAACTCCATTAGGTTTTTTTCTTGCCATGATTTTCTAGAGTCAAAAGGTTCTTAATGATGATTTCCAAGCACACAACCTTTAAAAGCTCCTTTAGGGGGGAAAAATTTAGGTAGACTATCAACCATGTTACGAGTTTCCATTGATTGCAAACTTCAAGAATTCAAGTTTATGAGCCATCCATTGCAAGTTAAACTTCATTCATCATGTTGGAAAGTTGGTTTTCATTGATGCCAATGTTGGAAAGTTGGTTGTCATTGATGTCAATCATAGAAGAATTCTTGAATCTCTTAGAAATGATGGGTCTATTTGAAGGAATCTCCAAAGTGGGCCCCTTATGGCATAGCTTAAGCATGGCCCTCATGGGAAGACACTTTGAAGAAGTCTACAAGAAGCCATGTAAATATGGTTAAGTGGTTAAGAATCTCTAAGGGTGTGGTCATGAAGCCAAAAGTTTATTTGAAGAAAATAATACAAAGGACACTGCAAATACATACAAAACTCTCATACATGGATAGTCATCATCATGTCATTTCCAATGGTAGGTGGTATTCCACGTCGTTCCTCATAGTTGAGAAGTTATTCCCTCTTAAAAATGAATCCCTAAAGTATAGTCAGGAAGCCCCGGATCTAAGGTCAAAGAAGTTACAAGTTGGCCCTAAAATTAATTAAAGGAGAAACATTGTTGTAAAAAAGAAGTTACTTGGAAGGGTATAAATACACATCAAGAACCTCTCATTTGATATCCAAGTAAGTTTGTGGAATGGAGATAGCATAAGTGGGTTTTCACTTGTGCTAGGAGGATTGGTGATCTCAGAAAAGTGAATATGGATTAAGATAAAGGAGGTTAAGGAGAGTGAAGTGTACGGAGGTGATCATACCAGTTTTCAGAGGTTATATATGGTTTTCAGAAGGGTGAAGCATGTATATACATGGGTTACAGACAAACAAATTTCATATAGGGTATACACAGATTGCATTAAAGAAAAGAACAAGTGTGTACAGGTTGGCATTGGATGAATCTCCTATTTGTGTAAAACTTTGAATAAGGTGTTATTCTCTTAATGCTAAAGTTGAGGAAGATCTAATGATATGAGATCTTATGCTCTAGGTTTTCACATGATAAAATGTATGGTTTTATATATTTTTTGATGTTCACATGTTGGATGCTATGGTATATGTTTGAGGCATATCTTGGTGATTATGGTATATGTTTGAGGCATATCTTGGTGATTATGGTATATTCTTGAGGAATATCTAGGAGGTTATGGAATATTCTTTGAGACATATCATGGATAGTTTGACACGTATTTGATGCATATTTTGGCACATGCTTGAGGCATGTCTTGAATGTTCTTGGAACATGGTTGATGCATATCTTGATGGTTATGGTACATGGTTTAAGGAATATCATGGATGTTTTGGCACATGTTTGAGGCATGTCTTGAATGTTATTGGCACATGGTTGATGCATATATTTATGGTTATGGTACATGGTTTAAGGCATATCATGGATGTTTTGGCACATGCTTGAGGCATATGTTGACACATGGCTTAATGCATATCTTGGTGATTTTGGGAATATGATTTGGGGGGGTTTCTTGGTGATATTGGAATAAGATTTATGTGGTTGAACCAGTTTTGATGATGTATCAGTATCAGTATCAGTGATAGTAACAGTGACAGGTTGATGATGATGATGTATAAATATTAGTGACAGAAACAGTGACAGGTTGATGATGATGATGTATCATTTTCAGTGACAACAATAGTGACAGGTTCATTCTCTCATTTATATTTTTAGGAGGAAGGAAGGGGAAGGAAAGGAGGTTAGATACTCCTTCCAATTGGTGCTAGAGAATATAGGGAGTTGGAGCTTCCTCCAGGTTGGATCCTATAAACTAGGGGGTTGGAGCCTCCTTCTAGTTGGTGTTGGAGAATCTAGGGAGTTGGAGATTCCTTTAGGTTGGATCTCGTAAAATAGGGGGTTGGAGCCTCCTTCCAATTAGTGCTAGAGAATTTAGGGAGATGTGTCTTCCTTCAGGTTGGATATTGTAAATAGGGGGTTGGTGCCTCCTTTCAATTGGTTCTAGAGAATCTTGGAATTTGGTGCTTCATGTGGATGCAATATTCAATATATGTATTAAAAATCATTATGTGGTTTTCTTCCATTTGGGTTTCCACGTAAAACTCTTGTGTATTATGTATTGGTGGTTATATGTTGATGATATCTTGAATGAAATCATAAGTGATAAGTTATTGATATCATAACTGATAAATTGTTGATAACTTAATGTTTACATGTTACGGTTGAAAATGGTAAAAAGTGTTCAATATTGATTCACCCCCCCTCTCAGTATTGATGAATATTCCAACACATCAGTGTGATCATGAAGAGTAGTCAGTTCATTGTTAGGTCAAGTTGTGTCACCAAATTTATATAGACCATCCTTCGGATAGAGAAACCCTCTAGAGACAATCAACTTACCTTTCTTTAAATCATAAACATAGAACCGATCTATAAACAATTCCACAATATTATATGTCTATGGTAATTGAGCAACACACAACAGATTGACACCGAGGTTTGGTACATTGTAAAATTCGACAATTCTCCCATGTCAACAAGTAATATCACCCTGACTATCAATATC
Source organism: Picea engelmannii (assembly GCA_009831015.1). NCBI lineage: Eukaryota > Viridiplantae > Streptophyta > Pinopsida > Pinales > Pinaceae > Picea > Picea engelmannii. The sequence goes on from ML800846.1 coordinate 82,823, forward strand.
TAGAGAAAAATCATCAACAACATAGATTTTCCTCTCCTTAGATTCATCCAAGGATGTGAACAAGGAAGCATCCTTATCCATGTGATGATTTCACCCAGAGTCGACTACCCATTTGTTCTGCACAAAATGAGACAACAAGGCATGAAAATTTATGAATTGGAAGGTGAAATTATGAGCGGGTCAAGGTAAAAAGGACACATATCCTTCAAGGAGTTTAACCTTATCCTCTAAATCATCTATCTTCTTATATGAAACTTTCTCCGCATGTCCAGTATTTACATAATATTGATATGTTTTCTTCTTTCAACTTTGTTGGGGTGCATTTGTCTGTCCCTTAGGTTTACGGTCATAGCATATAGGTCTTTTTGTAGAGATATCAAACCGCACTCTATCCCTATGATCCAAATTTCTCTTTCCCTTGAAAAATTTAGCTTGATGTTTACCACCAAGCTTTCCTTCTTCTTGAGCAATTTGTGTTGATCAATAATTAAAAGGACACAGAAATATTCAAAGGTGCAGTCCTTACTATCTTCCTTTCATACTTGCCAGTTCATGTGAAAATTTGACATCAACACGTCGAACAATGTTCTCAAATTCAACAGGACCAACTTGATGAGTTTTCCATCTGTCTTACGATAGTTCTTCACAATTCTCCCAATTTCAACTAGAGTTCTTTGACATACCCCCAAATACTCCTTTATTTTGTCAAAATATTGAGGATTGAGAGATATCAACTCTTTCTCAAACTACATGACTTATCGCTCATCAACTCAGTCAAACAATGACTTCAATTTCTTCTAGACTTGATGAGGGTAGTCAATTCCATTGAGGTGAAACTAAATATCTCATGAGATATAGGTCATGATGACCCCCATGGCCTCATCCTTCTTTCCATCAACAACGAAATTTGATTGGTCATATGTTGGATCTGGAATCAAAATCTTCCTATACTACCACAGTCCTTTACTCTTCAATAGGGTTTCCATGTATGTTCTCCATACTTCATAATTTGATTAATTCAGAAAAACAAGATGAATCTTCAAATCCATCTTCGATATCTGGACATAAAGTTTTATTTCAATAAGTTCTAGTCAAACCACCAACCCAGAGTCAATCACATAATAGATCCAACTTATTAAGGTTTGCGGATAACAGACGTGGTTTCAAACCATCAACTATGATACCATGTTTGGTAAAGGGATGGAACTTGTAACGAAACATGCAGAAAAATTTGTAGATAATCGAAGGGGGAATAAAATGTTTGAAGATAAAAGGTGGTGCCTAAAGACACAATTACAACACTTAATCAAAGCACAATGTGATCAAAACATCACAATACATATTAGATCTTGATATCTCCATATGATATAACATCGATCGCTTGATTATAATGACCCAAGGGGTATGATATTTATAGCCTCAAGATATAACCAACTTCCATGAAATTAGGAAGATCTTGTCCACATACAACAATCGGTTGTTAGAGTTGACTCCGTCAAATCCACGTTGTCGAGTTGGATTAACAAGGATGCTCGACTCGACCGTCCATGTATCCAACTCGTAGTCTATTGTTGGGCTGGTCGATTCACTGCTCGAATATCTTTAACTTCTAGTCAACTATCCAAATGACAAGCATGTCGACTACTCAACTGACTAATGTAGAGATTTGGTTGATCGCCCAACCGAATGTATCCAAATGTAGGTCAACTGCCCGACCAACTGAATCTAGGAGAAGTGTGATCAACCACCGATGCTTGAAGTTCCAACAAAACCTTCAACAATAATAAGAAATAAGAGAGGGGAGAAGGGGAAATATTTCCTTAGACCCCTTGAGGCTTTAAAAAACTTAAAGGTTGAGCCATTGAAAAAAGGGTAAAATGAATATGATTCCAAGTGCCCTTCAATCCATTTGAAAAATAATAAATTGAAACCATAATGCAATAGGATAAGCCTAATATACATTCAATATTTTTCCCTACCGAAAGGCTTGGATAATTCCAAATCTATGACCATGGAAAGAAGTTTCTTTGTTGGAGTCCATATTGTGTCACTCCCACAACTTCATGGGTCAATCATTTGGAAAATCAAATTATTCTGTAGAGATTCCCAGGTGAAAGGGATGACTTGAATCTCTTGGATATTAATTTTTCTATTATTTTGTAGACAACATTACATAGAGATATAGGCCTAAATTCATCAAAATATGAAGGATAATCCTTTTTAGGTATAAGCACTATAAAAGTTGAATTAAGAACTCCCTGAACTTTCCCATAGGTCCTTGACTCTTCTACCACAACCAAAATATCATTCTATAACATTTTGTAGAAGCCCTAGAATTTTTTTATGGTCCACCCACCCATGCTATGGATTTTATCTTTTTGAAAGGAATATAATACTTCCTTAACATCCTTTCTAGAAACTTATGTTGATAAATCCTCACTTGTATCTTCATTAATAATCCTATGGAAAAAGTCTTCCACTTGAAGGATCTCAACTATGTTTATTCTTTCTATATCCTTGTACAAATGGTTAAGGAATCTTACCCCATCATCAACCAATTCTTTAAAAGTGTTTTCCTTGAATCATTATGATCTAGGGAGCTCCCATATAATGTTAAATTTTTTCCTACCTTTTGAATTCTCAAGATTTTATTTTTTGTGATCATCAACCACGTCTTTAAAAGTGTTTTCCTTGAATCATTATTAAAAATGTTTTCCTTGAATCATTATGATCTATGGAGATCCCATATAGTGTTAAAGTTTTTCCAACCTTTTGAATTCTCATGATTTTATTTTTTTGATAACTCCTCACTTGTATCTTCATTAATAATCCTATGGAAAAAGTATTCTACATGAAGATCTCAACTATGTTTATTATTTCTAGACCCTTGTACAAATGGTTAAGGAATCTTACCCCATCATCAACCAAGTCTTTAAAATTGTTTGAACCTTTAATCATTATGATCTAGGGAGCTCCCATATAGTGTTAAAGTTTTTCCTACCTTTTGAATTCTCATGATTTTATTTTTTGTATTGGCATCACCTTGCTCCAACCATATTGCATATATATTTTTTCCTCCTTTTGGTGGCCTCCCAAAGCCAAGAGGCTAGGTTTCCTTTCTTCCAAATAATTTAAGATATTTTGATCCTGTTCTATGAATATTCTATTTTTTGGTTTCTCATAAAGGTCTACTATTTTTTTTATCTACCTTGAAAATATCCTTTTAGGATTCTTTGAATTTTTATTTAGCCCAATTTGGTGTTACTTGTTTAACTCTTTGAAAATTTAGGATAAATTATAGCATGACATATTATTGAAGTATAGTATCATATAGTTTATGTTCCTTTGTAATCGTATTGGATAAATCCTCATCTTGAAGCCAATGAGGATTGAGCTTGAAAGGCCCTAGTGATTTCATGTCATATTTTTATATTTAGAAGAAGACTAGGAGGTGATCGAAAGAGTCTCTAGTACTAACCTAGGTTATTAGTTTTCCTTTCCTCTCAAATATACTTTTAGAGATAATGAATATGTCTATTATTTTAGCCACTCCTACAACCCATGATCTCATATTCCATATTCCTCCACTTTGGGACCATTTCAATTGGATCTATGTCACATAACTGCAAATGTTCCATCTTCTTTAGTAGGTAGGAATCTAAACTATCTATCATGCTAGAATCCCCCTATATTTCTTTTTTCTAGAGAATGAAATTTAGATCACCTCCAAAAATTGTTTTCCCCCCTATATTTCTTTTTTCTAGAGAATGAAATTTAGATCACCTCCAAAAATTGTTTTCCTTTCCCAAAGATTGAAGATCAAACATTTTTTCTCAATAATCTTGTCTATTGGAATTAGGCCCACGTAAGCTAGGCACTATATAGGTGCTCCCCAACTCTAGAAATATAAAATAAATTATAATTACCAAGTCAATAAATTCATAGTGTTGTAGTTGAAGAGACTATTTCCATGAAGTAAACAACCCCTTGGACCTACATACATCATCAAAGGCAAGGAAAACCAAACTTTTCCGAGAGGAGCTCAAAGAATTTTGGGCCTTTTCATTGTCCATGATAGTTTCTTGAATCATAATAATGTTTTTTTTATTAACCATAACAAAATTGTCTGGGGAATTTTTTTGTGTGGAGGTCGCTTCCCCTAATATTTAAGTACATTATAATAATTGATTAACCTTGTAGGAAGGCATTGACCCCACACTAAGGGCCCAAAAAAATATTTTTTTCTCACCTTTAAGAATTTGTCTTTTAGATTTTTGTTGGGTTATGTAGAGAAGAGATTTCCTAGTATGCATGATGGAATATAGTTATGACCAATTTAGTAGCTAAACCCCCCTCAATATTCCCTACTTTCAAAGAAGAGGACTGAAGGTGATATCATTTTGGATGAGGCACTAGGTTATCATAACTCCTTTAGGGTTAGGATCGTTAGGGAAAATTCAAGGTCTAAAATGGGCTTCCTGAGGAAAATAATAAAATAAGAGTTATGATTTTTCAAAGGGAAAGAAATAAAACTACTTTTTTAATCATATTTTCAACTTATCTCCTTATAGTTGAAATTTGAGTAAATCTATAGGGAGATAAGTCGAAAATGTGATTTTAAAGTAGTTTTATTCCTTTCCCTCCAAAAATATTTACCTTTATGGTTGACATCATCATCTTGAATCATATTGGTTCTTTTAAAGTTGATTTTGATAGTACATTTTTTGTTATGAGACCCATTTTTATCTTCAAATTCCCCTAATGATGATGGGAGTCACCATGGAGATAGATTCAACCTTCATAGTTTGAGAAGGCAGAGGGAAAGGGATATGTTTGAGGATGATTAGGATGGAAGGGGGAGTAGAATAATGATGGATGGATCCCAAACCATCACCATCTAAAGGATTATTTACAACAAGGAGAGTACATGAAGAATTCATGATGTGTAATGTCCCCCAACCCATCTGAGGGACATTATAGTGTGGAATACTCACAAAAATTAAATTTCTGCTAACTAAATAAATTCTTGTAGCTTTCAGCTACAAATTGAAACATATTTAACTATTGTTTTCTACTATTAAATTAATGTATATGGTGCATACTAAAATAGACATGGATGAAATTTAATAACTTAATTACAACAACATATAAATCATTTCACATTTACACAGAGTTCATGCACATAAAATAAACTCATCATACAACAAAAGCAAGACAAAACACTTATCTTTTATAACAGTTGTGCAACCAGTTGTATGGGATGGACGTTCCACCCAAACATATACTGACTGCTCCAAATCTCAATATTCAGTCACCCCCAAGCTGAGGCTAGTAATCCACAAAGCAGGGTGGTCTCTCATTGTCCACTCACATCTCATAAAATCACAACACACTGGTATTCTCCTACAACAATCCATATTTTTCCACCAACTCTCTTCCTCTTGACCTGCCCAACCCAAGGAATGTACCCCTTCATTGATCTCAATCCCTCGGGCATCCCATTTGTTTATTAGGGTCTCATGACATAGGTAGCTAGGAATCTCTCAGCTGGGAACTCAAGGGAAATTTTTACTAGGAAAACTACCTGTAAACAACAACAAACACTTATTGTTTTAATGCAACCCACTCAGGAGTTAACTCTTCAGCCCGAATAACCCAAATCTTCAATATTCAGCTCCAATACACTCCATATATGCTCCAACATGCTCTAGAATTCACCCTCCATGGATGCATCAACTCCCAACTCTCTTTATTGCTCTCTACTTCCTTCTCATGCAGACAAATTAAATGTGTAAAAATTGTTTTCCATACTCATACAAATTTATTCTCCTTCATGTTATTTTCTTTACTCACACACTTCCCCAAGCTAATTGTATTCAACCCCCATGTTCCCAGTAACTTTGGAACAAAGTTACCAACTTAATGAAAATCTCTAGAGTTCTTGTTTTTTTAGAGTGACTATTTGTACCCCTAAATCAAAACGTGGTCCTACCAATAGCACCCTTTTTTTTTACGATGGTTAAAATTCAGACTCATTGCGTTGACAATTGATGTCATTATGGACAAAGACTTTAAAATTTACCCTCGAATCAAAAAGCGATACTACAAATAGAACTGATTTTTTTGTAGTTTAAATTATAACTTTATTGAAACCGTGCCCTCGACAACTGATACCATTGTTAATAAACAACTTAAAATCGGCTCATAAATCATTGCTTAGATTTTTAAAAAACATTACACACACACACACACACATACACACACACACACACACACACACACACACACACACACACATATATATATATATTTTAAAAATGTTGCTTTTCGGGGAAATTTTAAATTTTTTTCATATCATTTTGGTTTTTCTTTCCACCATTTTTAATGTTTTTTTTTCCTTCTTTTAATTTGGGTTTTGAATATATTTTTTTAAATGTGTTTTTTTCTTCATTTAAAAAAACATCTATGAAGATTTTCTCCTTTTTATATATTTATTTTTTAATGTAAATTTAAAAAATAATAGTAAATAAATTTTGAAGTGACCATTTAGTATCTAATTTATTTTTTTTGGCACGAAGATCTATTGTTAAGGCCGGAGTTTCAATTAGGTCGAATGAGCCATAATTTTAACGTTTAGAAAAAAAAACTTGTTTCTTTAGTTAGAGTCATTTTTTTATTTAGGTGTTGATTTTAAGGTTTTTTTGAGCAACTATTTGAGTTGTAAGGTCATGCTTGAATTTTTTTATAATTTTAACCCACATTAGAAAAATGGTGCTATTATTTGATTTGGGGATTGATTTTCATGTTTTTTATGCAAAAATATGGGTTTTAAGAGCCAGAGTTCTCATTTTGAGGTCACAGTTCTCATTAAGTCGGTAACTTTGTTTTGGGATGTGACCACTAACACCCACCCTCTTACATGTATTCAATGATTGGCTTTGAGAACACTCAATCATAAATTAAAAGGTTCATATATCAATAGCAAATTTAGGAAAATGGGTTGAATTAATATGCATGGGTAATTCTCCCTTGGACCCCCTCTTAAGAACTCTCTTAGACCCTCCCCTCTCTTGTGGATTAATTCAGCCTCCATCTATGTCCATGTTCCCTTAACAGTTGCCATCACATTTTATTAATAAAGCATAGAAATATAATTTGCATATTACATCGTTTTGGTCGTAGCCACACATCATATCTACATAAGCATTAATTAAACTAGGGATTATATTGGGGATGTTACATAATGGAAGGAGATATAATATTTGAGCATGGAGGAGGAGACTTACTTGAAATTTAAAAGGAGGCCATTTCCAAAGGATTTGGGGCTTTCAAGAAATTGAGACCACCCTTTATTTCATCTCTCTCCAAGGAATTTCCATGCACTATATTTCCCATAGAGCTAGAGATCTCCACATTTGGGCAAGTGCTCCAAAATCCCTTTAAGGCTGGTGGGGATTTTGATAGGGATGAAACCAAAATAGGGTGTATGGTTGATCTGAAAATCCTTAGACATCGCTTATATATATATATATATATATATATATATATATATATATATATATATATATATATATATATATATATATATATATATATATATATATATATATATATATATATATATATGTCTGTGTGTGTGGTATCTAACTTGATCCAGAATAATTTATTGATCATATTGGGGCAGTTTGAAGAATTCTGATGATGAGTTTTTTACCCAAAAACTCATAAACAAAAGATTAGTTTGTTGATTAGTGAGATGACACAACAAAAAATAAAAGAACTCAAATTACAAACTTTTGTTTCATCTTTAAGTTCTCTTCAATCCAATGAAAATTGTTTTCTCCATCTAAAATATCAAAAATCGCATGTAAAATGACTTACATATGCCAATTTAATGGATTCTATTTAATTACATTACTCAAAACAATTAAATAACTTCACCATTCAAATCCTTGCAAAATTATGAGAACTTTGACTATAAAGTTGACCAATTTCCAAACTAGCTCAATTTCATGCTCTTTGGCACACAAAACAATGCATTAAATGCTCATTAATGAAAAATTGAGAAAATCATTTTACAAATGACCTCAAATCAAAAAAACAAAAACTCATATTCATTATCCTTGCAAAAAATCATGCAAAATTGATATAAAATACTTGAAATTTCGTCAAAGTACCATTTGGAATGCTTTATGGTGCAACACAAAACTAAGCTTGTACTTGCACATATTTCAATGCATCCATAAAGTCTCGAAAACCATGCCCTGTCTCAAACTTCATGTTCCTCGAGATCTATGCATAGGGATGTGTGTGAATACCTTGGATTATGTTCCCATCTATAGGATTGCTTGTACTTGCAAGTACTTTAATGCATCCATAAAGTCTCGAAAACCATGCCCTATCTCAAACTTCGTGTGCCTTGAGATCTATGCATAGGGATGTGTTTCCTCAAATATGTAACTTAATTCTATTTATGGAGGGAACCTCACCAAATTTAGGGGAATTGGCATATTGGTTGGGCCTTTTGATTATATCCCTGAGGTTCTCGGGTTCGATCCTCGTCCATGACATATTGTTTGTTATTTGTTATATATAGTATAACAATATACTGTATATGTTTTCAATCCATTGGTATATGATATAACTGTTGGCATATGTACTAGCCCCTCTGTGAACCTTGTGAGGGTCATATGGTATAACATATGACCTTAAGCTATGGATCGAGGGCTAGGCCCTCGGCCCCTTTTAAACCCCAAACGAACCATTACAAAACCATAAAGAAAATGTGAAACATATATAGGTTAAGAACTATATGGTGGCACGTTGGTTGTGGTGGGTATTTTAAGGCTTTGGGAGGTCACGAGTTCGACCCCTATTGACTCCCAAAATTTTACACAACACTCATCTATCTTGGCCGATGGGAGGCTACCAAGTGGTAGCCTCTCATTGGCTCATACATGCCACGTGTCAACAAATAATTGGAACACTTGTCAACCTGGAGGTATGACTACCAAATCAGTTTCCAAATGGACATGCCACATCATTTTTGTACGACCATGTACCACATCACAAGCTGACGCCACCCTGTACTATGTTGACATCATCATTTGACCTTTGACTTTCATGTTTGACCCAAACTTTAACTGCTCATAACCTTTGCATATGAACTTCGTTTGGCTTGTCGTTTGCGTTGTTGGAAAGATGACAGCGAGATCTATGCAATGAAGACATTTTTTGGATAATTTGAGATAGCCAAATTTTGATCATTTAAGGATCCCTAGGACCTCTGTGAGCGTTCTGGATCCTCCTAGACCTCTATGAGCGTTCCTTAGATCCTCATGGATTACACCTTCCCACTGGAGAACTTTTGGACCTCCAAAAGTATAGATATTCAACAACTTAGTGATGATAATTATAACTCACTCATCTTACTTAAATGTGTTTATATCCAGTAACTTAGTGATGAAGCTTCTTCATTCTTCCATCTTGTTGATTCTTTTGAAAATAAGTCTTCATCTTGGGTCTTTGATCTTAGGTACTAGGTCAGTGCACTTATGTCTGCTTCTCTAGAATATAGCTCTGACTCTAGCCTTTGGAACTGTAGATAATATGATATATAGCTCTAGTTTTTTGCTCATAGATTCCCTCACAACAAAAGTCACGTTGAAATTCATAAGTCCTTCTTTCGCTTTCAATTTTCTTCACTTATATTTTTCCAAGTATGTTTCCCTCCCATAATTTTCATTGGCATATCTTACCTCCACGATTTATGTTTTTTTTCATACTTATGTTATTTTGATATATTCATGGTTTGGAAGACTCGTGAATTCACAACTATCACTTTTCTTCCTTGAACCTCTTCCCAACACTTAATTTATTTTTCATTTCGCATACTCCTACTTTCTTTTCTTTGTATCCTCCCATCTTCACAAGTTCGTCTGACAAGTATCAATACTTATCTAGTTTTCTTATCATATCGGAGTCACGAACTCACATTTTCATTTAAAATATTCAACTATGCCACCTCGCCATGACATGTCCTTCCTCTTTCATGGTTCTCAAGTCATATTAAATGATAATTCTATGAACTCAACTACTAAATTTAATTCGGAAAATGTTGTTATTAATGATGTTTCTATCGAGGAAAATTTCATTTATTATAGGTTAATGTTATTATCAAGGATCTAATGTAAAATATTATTTCACTGTTCTAAGTGGCATTACGAAGAATTCTGTCAACCTGCTAAAGATGGCCAAAAGAAAACAACATTTATGTGGGGATACCTTCAATATATTCACCATAGAAGATGACAATTACCATTGGTTGAGGGAATATTGGTATTATTCAATTTTACTAGACAAAGATAATAATAAAGTTTGGACATCATGAATAGCTCTAGTTTCTTCTGTCCCTGAGGTTTTCAAGTGAAAATATATAGTCACCTAGTGCATTGATAATATTTTCCATAATAGAAGAACCATTCCATTACAAAGTGGCTCCCATGTTTCATTGGCGCCTTCAGTTTTCAAAAAAATGTTAAAGTTACCAAAGCCAAACTTAATGTACAAAGGAGAAAATGCCATAAATTTTCTTAGAGGGAAAAATAATGGGATTGATCTCTTGCAATAATATTTACAAGACCCTACTACAATGATGAAAGACCTATCTAGAATCCAGGTTAGTTCTTTAGGACTCTTATAGAGAAATTGCTTGTCTATTTACTAGAGTTACTAGTCAGGATTCTACAAAAACTATTCCCTAGCTGGTCCTATATATTTTATATTTTACAGTTCATGAGAATGTTGTTTTTTTATTGGGAAAAGATCATATTGAATGAAATTTTTACACAATTAATGAATTTTAGAAGTGAGAAAAAGTTTTATATGGCATCTTATATGGTATTTTCTTTCACACATTGTCATACTTTTAAAGGTTTGAGTGTTGTAAAAAGGGTAAACTCAAAAATTAACCCCGTGACTATGTGGTATCAAGCTCTCTGGAGGCAGAAAGTTATCCATTATTTTTATGAATTTTACAATGATTTTGTGTCTAAATTTAAGAAATTAATCTTTGGAGAAGACATTTCTAGGATTTCATTGGAAGCATCCAACTTTTTGAAGAAAAATGGAATTATGGAGAAAATGGATAATCACAATATTATTAGGATCTTATGTTCTCATGAAAAGCCTATATTTATTCCTTATTATGTGTCGAACAAGTTGTTTATCATAGAGGTGGAGAGGTAGTATAAGTTATGGTTTCATGATTTTTATGGCAAAAGGAAAAAGCAGTTTATTCTTTTTTTCTTGGCGAGTTGGTGAAATTATTTTGAGAGGAATTTCCAAAATTGATGAATATGCCTCTTACTTTGACCATTTTAACTTGAAGTTTGCAGAAGAAATCAAAGGGTTTGATCCTAACCATATTTTTTATAATCACATGGTATTAGTTGGGATAAGCCCCACATTGATCAATACACTCATATTTGGGGAGGAACAGGGTGATAATCATGACCGTCCTATTCAAGGTGTTGATAAACATTTTGGTGACATAGAGACAACCGACCACATAACCGCAACAAACAAAGATATAAAAGGTGCATCAACAAGAAAATGAGCGAGAGAGAATCCATCATAGTAATTCCATACTAATTACATACTTTCTTCCTTATCATATTTCATACATTTATATTTATTCTTTTATTGGAAAAGTATAACCGAATTCTGATAATTTCCTCCTTGTATTCTTTCCAGATCATGTTGCTTGTGCTCCATTCCATGTTCTTCTCTTCATATCATTTCTTGTAAATGTTTGTATGATCCACGGGAGCCCCAATCCTAGTCCATTAATGGACAAACGCCTTTAAATTTCAAGTATTGTAACATACATTATCATTTTTTAGAAGTCCTAGAGAACTAAGTTGGGACCAGTTTTGATTATATTTTATAACTCTGAGTTTTGAGTATAGAATATTTGAAGTCGATCTATCAAAACCTTCTTTCGAGCTTAATAAGTAGTACTCTTTCAAAATTCTCTTATTCCATTGAGCCATTTCTTTTATTTTGAATGTGATCATAATTCTTATCTAAACTGTGATGGATGTCAAGATTTTATCATTTTCTATGTTGTGTGTTATTTGAGATTCTTGGTCCACTTCTCAGGAATTCTCCATATATGTAAATCTTTATTTTTTCGTATTTTAAATTTTATTGAGCCATAAAGAGTTGGATTCAGTCATTTGGCAAAGTCCCATATTATGTTTGATATAAAATATTTAAATAAACTCATAAGCAAAATAGGAGTACCACCTCTCTAAAAACGCAAGGGGATTCATATCCTTGTGAGGTTTATGTTTTGATCTTGACAGATTCAAATGTCAAAATTTTTGGCAACCATACTGGGTACGAATTTGAAAGATTGGTTTTAGACTAAATTTTTTCATGACTTTGCCTCAACCTAATCAAATCCAACTAGAAATTGGATTGAGAAACCAAAGAAGTATTTTAATTCAATTATATAATATTGCAACAACCACATCCCAAAGTCAAGAAGAGTTAGAGAGATCTTGGCAAACTCTTGTTCAATAAGAAGAACGAGAAATCCTCAGAAGAAAAAGAAGAGATGAAATACAAATTTGAATATCTCAAGCACAAAATAGAAATTGAAGTTGGACGAGTATAAAGGGAGATCGACCAGAAGTAGGAATAAGCTGCTGCAATTTGAAGAACGCTTTTTTGAAGAAAAGAAGAGATATTCAAGAATGGGTGATAAGGAAGAAAAACGTGAATAAATACACAAAGAAATATGAGAAGAAATACGTGAAGGAATGATCCAGGTGGATATTGGGGGCCACCCACCTATTCCAACTGGCTCCTCCTCTCCGTTTTTGTTCAACACGTTCTTCCGTACTGCTTTGTAATTGTGGGTTCTACACTTCTAGGGTTGTCTGAATACCCACACATCCTCCAGGTGGATATGAGTGGCCTCTCCCCTAATCCAAATGGCTTATTTTGTATGTTTTCATGTCAAAACATCTTGTTGTACTTTCGAGGTTGTTTTGGGGCCCTAAACGTTGTTTTTTTGGCTCGCCACAGTCAAACTATGGATGTAGTCAGAGTTTGATCGTGAAATGTGTATTTCTATGAAATAACTTTCCAACTGGATATCACGTGCCTAAAAGGGAGGCCATATGAAAAATTTACGGCCCTAAGAAGATGAGGTTCCAAATTACATCAACTTACCCATAGGGCCCACATGACTTTTGGCGTTTCACCTTCTAGGGTTAGGTTTTTGGATGTCTAGGGTTTTTGCATTGATGAGTAATATAAAAAATGCCTATGGAGCCTCATTGTAATCCATTCTTCTCAGAAGGATGCGCGTAGCAACCACATCTCTTCTTAGAGATAGCTACCACCATCCGAGCAAGTTTTCAGTTATGCAGTTTTACAGTTTCAGCCTATTTCATTATTTAATAGAAGATATTGTTCACTATATATTTGTGTTATTTTCTATATCTCTGTGTTTATTGTATTCAGTCTGTTAATTAGTTCTTTCCGCTCCTAAATCCATATCAGTGGTATTATAGCGGTCTTCTCTTCATTTATTTTTCTTTGTGCATGTCCCAGACAAGATCTGGGTACAAGAAGTTGGGACTCTATCCAATCGAGCCATTACTAGATCGGTCACGCCAAGCCCGACAACAACCCATGGGGGATGAAAATAAATATGATGGAGGAGGATATCCTATTAAAATGTTTCTCGAGGAATCCCTCACACGACAAAGGAACAAAATGATGGACAACTTCATGCAGATCCTTTGACGGCTTCCCACGGGAGAAACATCTTCATCAAGCGGCCATGCAACCCTCTTCAAGGTACAAGTAAATTTTGATATTCCATTATTTGAAGGATTGATAGATGCAGATTCTGTAGATAAATGGTTGAATCTACTCGAAGGATGTTTTTTGGTCCACAATTTTTTCGATAGGGAAAAGATCACTTTTTCACTCCTCGAGGTCATTCCCCATGTTAAAGACTAGTGGGATACTTACTCTGAACAAAGGTTCGTGGAGGAATTTACAATGTTTGTGGTGGCCCCTACATGGTATTCCTTCTGGGATGCCATTAAAGAATAGTACTACCATGTTGGAATCTACAAGGACCAGTACACTAGATGGACCACCCTACGTCAAGAAAGGGGCCAGACAGTACCATATTTCACCAATATTTTCCATACCCTACACACCAAATTGGGTATCAAAGACTCTGAGCATCATCTAGCGCTTGAATACCATGTTTTTTTGCATAGATACATTCAAACATAAATGGAGTTCCTAGACATCACCTCTTTGGGAATGACTTATAGATACGTTGTCAAGATTGAACATAAATTTAAGAAAAAACAACGAGAGTTTGGATCTGCAAACCCATCAGAGTCGAATCAGGGAAAAGGAAACCCCAACCCACACAGAAAGGGACCAAGTCGAGATGGTCACCATTAAGACAACCAGTCCAAGCCACAACAAAATAAGGGTAATGATAAGACGAAGAAGGACATGGGAAAATGTTGTGAGTACCATAAAAGTCCTTGGCACAACACCGAAGAATGTCACTCTAAGAAGTCACTCGTGGTAGAGCTTAAGGATTTCAAGTCAGAGGTCGATTTTGATTCTGAGTCAAGTCTTGAAGGAGGGAAGCATATTATCGATGATGAACTCAATTCCACTGTTGCTACCACCAAAGTTTGGCCAAGCGAACCAAAAGAACCAGAGGAAGGGGAATGCCTATTCCACTTGTATATGTGGGTCAAGAGGGATCTGATTCATTTCATTGTCGACAATGGTAGTCATAACAACTTGATTTCAGCAGAGGTCATCAAGTGGCTGGACTTTCCAATGACACTGCACCCACAAACCTACACCATTAGTTGGCTTCGCCAAGGAAGAGATCTCTGTGTTAGCCAACAATGTTGTCTTCCCTATGACATCAAGCCTTTCAAAGATGAGGTACTATGTGATATTTCTCCCCTTGAAGTTTGTGATGTTTTTTTAGGACAACCATATTTGTGCAAGCGTCATGTTGTGTATGTGTTTAGACCTCGCAGTGTTATTATTACTTTGGGTAGATAATTGTACAGGATCCTAGAGGTAGCGTTGCCTACTGCTATTTCTTTAATATATGCTAAGGAATGCAGTAATTTCATTTCATAGACCGGGAATTTCATCTTCTTTGTGATCCATGCTCATAGTAAGAAGAAGGTTGTCGCCACATCCATGGCCTCTACACAATGCCTCTCTTTGTATTAGAAGCAAGTGGACTGGCTCATGGAAGAATACAAATACATCTTCTCTTCACCTACAGGGGTACCGACACACTACTAAGTCAAGCATCCAATTGATCTGACCCCCGATGCACCTCTACCTAATGGAATATTCTATCGACGCTCGTTGATGGAGAATGAAAAAATTAGGCATGAGATCTAGGAGCTTCTTCAAAAGGGGCACACCAGACCCATCTCCTCCCCTTACGGAAGCCCGATTGTACTAGTGCAGAAGAAGGACAGGACTTGGTGACTCTGCATTGATTACAAAACCTTAAACAAAATCATAGTCAGGAACCACTACCCCATTCCCATGATTGATGACCTTCTTGAACAACTCAAGGGGGAAAATTTCTTCAACAAGATTGACCTAAATTTTGGCTACCACTGGGTTCCCATCGAACCAACTAATGTATGGAAGACAACATTCAAGTCTAAAGAAGGTCTCTATGAATGGCTATTCATGCCCTTTTTCTTAACAAATGCACCAACCACTTTCATGATGTTGATGGATGATTTATTGAGACCCTTCACCAACTCCTTTGTGGTGGTATATTTGGACGAAATCCTCATCTTTAGCAGAACGTGGGAGGAGCATGTGCGACATATTCAACAGGTTTTGAGAACTCTGTAGTAGCACAAATTGTATGCCAACTTGGAAAAATTATCTTTTGGCATGAACATGGTCCAATACTTGGGATACATTCTTGATGATAATGTGGTACATGTTGATCTAGCTAAGATCCAAGTCGTCAGTGACTGGTCAGCCTCGACCACACTGACTGAGCTTCAGAGCTTTTTGGGGCTAGCCAACTTCTACCGACGGTTCATGTTGGGATTCTTCCATATTAAATGGGCCCTCAGCCAGGTGACCAAGGGTGGTGGTAGGGCCAATTTCATATGGGGGAAGGAGAAACAATGAGAATTCGATGATCTGAAGCATCGCTTGTGCTCAGATCCAGTACTCTCCTTGTCTGATCTACAACAACCATTCTAGATTGAGACCGATGCATCTGAATATGATGTGGGCATATTTCTCACTTAGCATGGGCATCTGGTGGCATACCATAATGAAACACTCTCCTATATTGTCCATAAATACCCCACCTATGATAAAGAAATGTATTCCATTGTACAATCATGTCGTCAATGTAAAAATTACATTATGGGGAAAGAGACAATCATACACACTGATCACAAGCCTTTGTAGTTCATACATACATAGGGGAAATTGCAAAACCATTTCCATCATAAGTGGTCCACCTAACTGCCACAGTTTAATCTCAACATAAAGTATAAGACAAGTATCTCCAATCGTGTCCCTGACTACCTCAGTCAACCCCCTTTGGTTGCACTCACCACTATGCTCAATTCCTGTGGACATGAAGCATTTGAGTGGCCCCAACTTTATCAGCAAGATCCATACTTCACGACAACATATCATCTATTGGGTATAGGTGCAACTGTTATTGATTTTCACATTCAAGATGAAATATTATGCCACCTGGGACATCTCTGTGTTCCTACAAGAGAGTGTGAAAAGATGATTTGGGAAGCCCACTACAGTCGGGTGGCATGGCATAGATAAAATTGTGGTCATTCTTCATAAACATTTTTATTGGAAAAAACTTCGACAGGACATCACCAAGTATATTAGATCTTGCACTGTCTGTGCCATTTCCAAGCCAACCATCAAGAAACAAGGCTTAAATACCCCTCTTCATATTCTCGAGAAGCCTTGGGAATCCATCTCAATGGATTACATGTCTGGCTTGTCGTCCACCAAGAAAGGAAATGATTGTGGTCATTGATCGGTTTTTGAAGATGGCCATCCTCACAGCTTGAAAGAAGAATGTCACAAAGATAGATACTTCCAAGATCTTCTTCGAACGAGTGTGGGTCCACTTTGGGATACCACAAACCATCATCTCCGATTGAGACAACATGTTCCTCAACACCTTTTGGTCGAGTTTCTGGTCTTTGTTGAACACCAAGATCACAAGATCCACTGCTTTCCACCCCCAAACCGATGGCCAAACAAAGGTCGTCAATCAGATGATTGTGCACATCCTACGCATGTAGAATTATAAGAATCCATGTACATGGAACAAGAGTCTCCCATATGTCCAACACAGTTATAACAGGGCTCTACATAGTTCCACTGACCATAGCCCATTTCAGATGGTTCTGGGATTCCAACCTTTGGGACCCATTGATGTTTCACTCCCTCTTGCCACCACACAAATAGAATATTCCCCTGATCAGTCTACGATCGACAAATCCACCATATTCATTGAATGGATTCAACACATTTGCCAACATGTCTATGATATTTTGCAGACATCCAATGCTAAGTACAAGTAGAACCATGATCAACTCAGGGTACCGCACCAGTTTCAGGTTGGTGACAAAATATGGTTACATCTGAAGAAGGATCGTCTCAACATGCCCCATTAGAATATTCTCCCACTTCATTATGGGCCTTACACTATCACCAAGGTTGTGGGTAGCAATTCTTTTGAGCTCAACACTCCATCCTTCCTTGGTATGCATCCATTATTCAATGTGGACCTCCTTCGACCATATTTTACACCATTATTGGACACTTATGAGATCAAAAAACAACTTCCACCAACAGAGCTCAACCCTGACTGCATGGAAAAAGAATACACTAATCAGATAGTGGACACATAGGTCAAGGGCACTCGCCAACAATAGATCCATATTTATCGGGTTGTCAAGGCAGGGCAACTCATACACCAAGGAAAGTGGCTCACCTGGGGCCAAATCTAGTAGAAGTTTCCTCACCTGATGGGGGAACTCAATTCATTGGAGATAATTGCTTCCTAAGGGGGGGAGTATTTATCCAGGTGGATATTGGGGGCCACCCACCTATTCCAACTGGCTCCTCGTGTTAGTTTTTGTTCAACACATTCTTCTGTACTTATTTTTAATTGTGAGTTCTACACTTTTGGGGTTGTCTGAAACCCCACACATCCTCTAGGTGGATATGGGTGTCATATGGCCTAATCCAACTGGATTATTTTGTATGTTTTCATGTCAACACACCTTGTTGTACTTCTGCGGTTGTTTTTTCCCCCTAAACGTTGTTTTTTTGGATCACCACAATCCAACTGTAAACAAAGTCAGAGTTTGATAGTGAAATGTGTATTTCTCTAAAATACCATTCCAATGGGCTATCATGCGCCTAAAATGGAGGTCGTATGCAAAATTTACGACCCTAGGAAGTTGAGGTTCCAAATTACACCAACTTACCCATAGGGCCCACATGACTTTTGGCGTGTCACCTTCCAGGGTTATGTTTTTGGATGTCTAGGGTTTTTGTATTCATGAGTAATATCAAAAAGGCCTATGGAGCCTCATTGTAATCGATTCTGCTCAGATGGATGCACATAGAAACCACATCTCTTCTTAGAGATAGCTACCACCATTCGAGCAAGTTTTCAATTCTTCAGTTTTATAGTTTTACCCTATTTCATTATTTAATAGAAGATATTATTCACTATATATTTGTGTTATTTTCCATATATCTATGTTTATTGTATTCAGTCTATTAATCATTCTTCTCCTAAATCCGGATTTAGGAAGGTATAGAATCCCAAGGAGAAGGGTAAGAGAATCTCCTGTAAACCTCTAGGGAGAAAAACATGAGCTCCTTATACTTCTAAAGGGGACATTCAAGACATTCTCATGGGATGGAGCAATTGATCCAAAAAGACATGTATATTTATTCTTGGATGTTTGTGATTTCCATCTTATCGAAGATGATGATGTAATGGTAAGATTATTTCTCCAAACATTGGCCAATCAAGCTTATGAATGGTACACATCATTGCTACTAGATCGATTGGGTCATTTGAATATCTTGAAACGATTTTTTTGAATATATTTTCTCCTCCAGTTTCTTATCATACTCTTCTCACAAAATTTACTCAAATGTTCCTGAGAAAAAATTAAAGAGTTCAAAATTTTTATTTGAGATTCAATAAAACATTGAACAAAATACAAAAAGAAAAAAGGCCAAATGTTCTGGTAGTACTTGGTTTTTATAATAATTCCATGCCTTCTAATGTAAATTTTACTATTAGAGCCTCTCAAATTGAAAACTTAGATGAAGAAATGGGAAAATCCACAGATGGAAGAAATCATGTTTGAAACAAGAGCTAACCCTGGTATTATTCTTGGAAAAGTACAAAGATAAATAAATAATTTGTCCATTTCGGATCAGGGGGAATCAAGTTCAAATAAGAATGAGGATAAAAAAACACGCCATCTTGGAAATCAAGGAGACGGAGGAGGTTTTTTCAAAGGAACCATACCAAATGTAAAAATTGACCTTGTTGCAACAAAAGAGACAAAGCAAAAGATGAAGATTGCACAAATGAATAGAACCATCGAGAAAATGCAGAAAGAAATAATTGGATTCAGAAGAAATGAAAATTTCATTCTTGATTCAAGGATGTCAATTCAAAAACAAAGAAGAAATCTTGCTCAAGAAAAAAGGCCAAGAATCAAGAATAACAATGATCAACAGAGACAACGAATCCCAAGGGAAACTAATCCCAATGCAATAATACTTCAAGAAGCTTATGATGAACAAGTTATTGAGAAAGAGGTCGACTATATTCAAGAATAAATTCTTGAATCTATAGAGACGGATGGATGTGAGACATCCATGTACATATTTGAAGAAAATGAAAAAAATAGTATCTCCCAAGACAATGTTGTCCAAACACGAGGACAATCAAATAAATCCAAACCAAAGGAAAATATAGAAAAAGAAAAAGAAAAAGGAAAAGAGAAGAATAAATCAAGTGAGCAACAAATAATTGTAAATACTCATCAAATGATGTATGATGTGGTCGATGGTATTAGTAAATTGATAATCACTCTACCCTTCAAGGAAGTGGTAAAGATTATGCAACGAAGAGAAAATATTCTCAAAATTTTAGATGATCCAAGAGGAAGAATGGAATTTGTTATTGAAAATCCAATGCAGAATCAAACAATATCAGCTGTCAAGTTGAGAGACAAAGTCTCTCCCTTATATATCTCGATTGAAAATAATGATGTTGTGCTTCACAATTGTTTGATAGATTCTGGAGTGACGAATAATATCATGCCCCTATCAGTAATGGAAACACTTAGTATGAGTTGTACCAAATATTATGAAACAGACAGAAGTATTTATGCAATCGATTACAGAAAAGTATCAGCCTATGGAGAAATCAAATACTTGTATGCTTGGATTATTGGTGCCCCTCAATTATCACCATTTTCACTATCATCATGGTTGATCTTCCCTGAGCATACAAAGTATTCCTTGGAAGAGATTACTATTTAATGATTGGTGGCTACAAAATGAGTGATGGTAGTTTCATGATTATTCCAAACAAATATGGGACAATGTTGAAATTTCCTCGTGAGCCCAGAAAACTATTTTCATTTAAAATGAAAGATAATGAAATGATGTAGGATTATATAGACACAGGTATTGGAAATTATATTATACTTGATTTGGAGCAGTATAAATGTTTGAAACAATAAGGTAATTATTTTACTAGATACTGGAGAATATCATTTGATGGCGCATTCTCAAGCTTAGGGAGCGAGGTTGGAATTGTACTTAAAAGTCTTGATAAATTCATATATCCACATGCTATCAGATTGGAATTTCCATGTACCAACAATGAAGCAGAGTATGAAGAACTAATTTAAGGGATGATTCTAACATTGGAAATGAACATTGAACACTTGATTATAACTAGTGACTCTGAATTGGTTATAAATCAAGTCATTCAAAGATATAATATCAAGAAATAAAAACTCAAGTTGTATGTCACAAGAATAAACGAATTGATGGAGGATTTATTTTCATTCAATATATCTATTGTCCCCAAATAGAAAAATAAAAAGGTGGGTTTATTGGCGCATGTTTCTTCATTATCTAATGTAGAGGAAATTCAAAGAAAAAGCTCATTTCAAGTCAAAATAATTTTCATACCTTCAGTGCCTGACAATCAAGAATACCTTTAGGTATTTGAAAATGATGAAGAATTAAATGATTTCTTGGCCAATGAAAATGATTATAATTAGAATGATAATAGTGTTTCCCCTATTCCAAAGGAATGTGTAAAATAAGAGTATATTTTTACAAGAGATGATCAAGCAAAGAATCTCAAAGAAGAAGTATCGGCTCGAAAGGTGCAAGAAAAAAAGAAAATAAATATTGGAACTGAGGATTCCCAAAAATATGTGAATCTTGGGGTTGATTGCAAATAATAGGAGATTGACCAATATACTTATTTATTCAAATAATATTATGATGTATTTCTTGGAGTTATAATGATCTCAAGGCATATGGAAAATCCATATTCCAACATATCATACCATTGAGAGAAGGGGAAAATCCTTTTAAGCAGAAAATTAGAATGATGAATGTCAAATTGAAGCCATTGGTAAAAGTGGAGTTGGAAAAATTAAAAAATCTTGGAATTATATATCCCATTAGACATTCATATTGGCTCTAAAATCTAGTAGTGGTGAGGAAAAAGACTGGAGAAATTTGAATGTGTGTTGATTTCATAGATTTGAATAAAGAAAGCGTCAAAGACAATTATAGGGAAGAGATATTCATGAATGGGTGATAAGGAATAAAGACGTGATTAAAGACATGAAGAAAGACGAGAAGAAATATGTGAAGGAATGATCCAGGTGGATATTGGGGGCCACCCACCTATTCCAACTGGCTCCTCTTGTCTGTTTTTTATCCGGATTATTTTCGGCACGAAATGAGATCAGAGATATAATAAAGAAATGCACAGAGATATCATAGATATTCAATAATATAACATAAATGTATCAGAGATGCAACCATAAACACATATATACAGTAATACACGATTTCTATTAATGAAATAAATGTACAGAGACTGTAAAATACAAAGTGAAAGACTCAATAGAATGGTGGTAGCTTATTTCTGAGAAGAGATGTGACGGCTACTCGCATTCGCAAGAAGATGATTACAATGAGGCTTTGAAGGCCTTTTTACAATAAACAGGAATGCCAAAAAACCTAAACATCCAAAAACCTAACCCTTGGAGATGAAGCACCAAAAGTCATGTGGGCCCCGTTTGGGTAAGTTAGTACACCAACTTCTCGGGGCCGTAACTTTTGCATACGATCTCCGTTTTAGGAGTATGATAGCTCGTTGGAAAGATATCATTGAGAATATTCATTTTGGGGGATCAATAATGCCTTTAAATATCATTGAGAACCTCGATCTCGAAAAACCTTCATTTAGGCCCTTAAAATGGCCCCGAAAGTTAAAACCTACTAAAAATAGTAAATTGCCAAAATTGTCAGAAAACTGTTTTGAGCCAGTCGAAAAAGGTGGGTGGCCACCGATATCCACCTGGATAAATCCTCCCTCCTTAGGAATCAATGTTCTCCATTGCGTTGAGTTCCCGGGGGAGAGAGAAAAGTGTTTTCTAGATCTGCATCTTGGTGAGCTGCTTGCCTTGTTGGAGACGTCGCGCTGCTCAGTTTGTGGAAGTCTGTCATGAACCTGTTGAGGCTGAGGCTGTTCAAAAAGTTGGGCTACATGAGAGGATGGTGTGCAGAAGGACTCTTTGCACTTTTTTGCAACCTTGTCGACCTGCTAATGTTGGATAGAAAGTGCTTGGGGCGAAGCTGTAGTGGTTGCAGTGTCCTTCTGTTCCCCTTTTGAACAGATTGTGAAGAAGATGAATTTTGCAGTATGAGATACTACCTTGCGACACTTTTTAGGTGGAACAGTAGTCAGAACTACCTCTAGTATTTTGTAGAGATGACCCCCCAGAGAAACAATGGCACTGTGGGGTTGAGATTCATAAACAACATAGCGCTTCAACATATATGGTTGGCCCAAGAGAACATCATAGACATCCAGTGGGGAAACATCACATAATACCTCATCCTTGAAGGGTTGGATGTCATATGACAATTGACATTGTTGGATGACACGGAGATCTCGTCCTTGGAGAAGCCACCTGATGTTGTATGGCTGCGGGTGTGGTGTTTTTGGCAATCCCAACTGTTTGATGACCTCTGCTGAGATGAGTTTCTTTTGGCTTCCGCTATCAACAATAAAATTTCATGAGGTCCCCTTCACCCACATCTGTGAATGAAAAAGGTGCTCCCCCTCTTTAGGATCTGTTGGTTCTTCTGTTTGAATTGTTGCAGTCGTGACAATAGCAGTTGGGTCCACGTCAATGATCTGTCCTTTACCAGTATTTTCAGAATCAGATTCTGAATCAGGGTTCAACTCCTTGTCTTTGATATCGGCCACCAATGACTGTTTTAAGCAACATTCAACGGTGTTGTGACAGGGGCTTTTGTGGAAATCGCACCATTTTCCGGTGTCCTTCTTTGTCTTCCTATGATCCTTCTTTTCATGTGTCTTGGACTGGTTTTCGGGAGACTGTTTATTAGGGACATCTTTGTCATACTTTGGTTGTTGCGGATTTGAAGACCCGAATTCTTGTTTGTTCTGGTGCTTAAATTTTTGCTCAATTTTAACAGCATATCGATAATTAGCACCGAGTGATGAGATGTCCAGAAAATCCATTTCAGTCTGGATGTATCTATGTAGAGCCCCACGGTATTTTAGAACCAAATGTCACTCGGAGTCTTTGATACCCAGCTTGGTGCGCAAGGTATGGAAGGTATTGGTGAAATCCAGAACTACTTGGCCCCTCTCTTTCCGCAGTGTGGTCCATCTCATGTACTGGTCGTCATAGTTTCCAACAAGGTAATATTGTTCCTTTACCGCATCCATAAAACAATCCCAAGTGGGATCGACCCCATATATTCCAGACTCCTTTGTGGAACTTTGCTCCCAGTAAGTTTCCCACGAATGTTTGACATGAGGGAGATCTTTAAGGAGTGTGAAGGTGATCTTTTCTTTATCAGAAAAATTGTGAATAGAGAAATAACCTTCTAGCAGAGTTAACCATTTTTCTAGGGATTTTGCATCTATCTATCCTTCAAATACAGGAATATCAAAATTAAATTGTACCTTGAAAGGTGATGTGCCTCCAAAGTGGCCACTTGATGAAGATGTTCCTGATGCTATAGACATGAGTTGAAGGATGTGGGAAAATTTCTCCATTATTTCGTCCCATTGTCACATGAGAGCTTTCTCAAGCAACAGATTGATATGATCATCTACTCCATCATTTTTATTTTCTTCCGCCATTGAGGGTTTCTTGGGTGTGCGAGAGTGATTGTATTCAAGAGAGACCAGCTTGAGACCCAACTTTCTATACTTGGACCTCGTCGGGGACATGCACTAAAACAAAACGATCAAGAATAGCCTGCTTTGATACCACTGATCTGGATTATTTTCGACACGAAATGAGATCGGAGATATAATAAAGAAATGCACAGAGATATCACATATATTCAATAATATATCATAAATGTATCAGATATGCAACCATAAACACAGATATACAGTGATACATGATTTCTATTAATGAAATAAATGTACAGAGACTGTAAAATACAAAGTGAAAGACTCGATAGAATGGTGGTAGCTTATCTCTGAGAAGAGATGTGACAGCTACTCGCATTCTCAAGAAGATGATTACAATGAGGCTCTGAAGACATTTTTACAATAAACAAGAATGCCAAAAAACCTATACATCCAAAAACCTAAGCCTAGGAGATGAAGCACCAAAAGTCATGTGGGCCCCGTTTGGGTAAGTTAGTACATCAACTTCCCGGGGTCGTAACTTTTGCATACAATCTCCGTTTTAGGCGTATGATAGCTCGTTGGAAAGGTATCATTGATTAGATTCATTTTGGGGGCTCAATCATGACTTTGGATATCATTGAGAACCTCAATATCGAAAAACCTTCATTTTGGCCCTCAAAATGGCCCCAGAAGTTAAAACCTACTAAAAATAGTAAATTGCTAAAATTGCCAGAAAATTGTTTTGAGCTAGTCGAAAAAGGTGGGTGGCCACCAATATCCACCTAGATCAATCCTCCCTCCTTAGGAAGAAATGGTATCCATTGCGTTGAGTTCCCGGGAGAGAGGGAAAAGCATGTGTTGGATCTGCATCTTGGTGAGCTGCTTGCCTTGCTGGAGACGTCGCACTGCTCAGTTTGTGGAAGCCTATCACAAACCTGCTGAGGCTGAGGCTGTTCAACAAGTCGGGCTACATGAGAGGATGGTGTGCAGAAGGACTCTTTGCAATTTTTTGCAACCTTGTCGACCTGCTTCTGTTGGATAGAAGGTGCTTGGGGTGAAGTTGTAGTGGTTGCAGTATCCTTCTATTCCCCTTTTGAACAGATTGTGAAGAAGATGAATTTTGCAGTATGAGATACTACCTTGCAACACTTTTTAGGTGGAACAGTAGTCAGAACTACCTCTAGTATTATGTAGAAATGACCCCCCAGAGAAACAATGACATTGCGAGGTTGAGACTCATAAACAACATGGTGCTTCCACATATATGGTTGGCCCAAGAGAACATCACAGACATCCATTGGGGAAACATCACATAATACCTCATCCTTGAAGGGTTGGATGTTGTATGAAAATCGACATTGTTGGTTGACACAGAGATCTCATCCTTGGAGAAACCACCTGATGTTGTATGGTTGCGGGTGTGGTGTTGTCGGCAATCCCAACTGTTTGACGACCTCTGCTAAGATGAGGTTCTTCTAGCTTCCGCTATCAACGATAAAATGCCACGGGGTCCCCTTCACCCACATCTGTGAATGAAAAAGGTGCTCCCCCTCTTCAGGATCTGTTGGTTCTTCTAGTTGAATTGTTGCGATCGCGACAATAACAGTGGGGTCCACGTCAATGATCTGTCCTTTACCAGTATTTTCAGAATCAGATTCTGAATTAGGGTTCGTCTCCTTGTCTTTGATCTCGGCCACCAATGACTCTTTTGAGCGACATTCATCGGTGTTGTGCCAGGGGATTTTGTGGAAATCACACCATTTTCCATTGTCCTTCTTTGTCTTCCCATGACCCTTCTTTTCATGTGTCTTGGACTAGTTTTTGGGAGACTGTTTGTTAGGATCATCTTTGTCATACTTTGGTTGTTGCGGATTTGCAGACCCGAATTCTCGTTTGTTCTGGTGCTTAAATTTCTGCTCAATTTTAACAGCATATCGATAAGAAACACTGAGTGATGAGATGTCCATAAAATCCATTTCAGTCTGGATGTATCTGTGTAGAGCTCCATGATATTTCAGAACCAAATGTCGCTCAGAGTCTTTGATACCCAGCTTGGTGCGCAAGGTATGGAAGGTATTGGTGAACTCTGAAACTACTTGGCCCCTCTCTTGCCACAGTGTGGTCCATCTCATTTACTGGTCGTCATAGTTTCCAATAGGGTAATATTGTTCCTTTACTGCATCCATAAAAAAATCCCAAGTGGGATCGACCTCATATATTCTAGACTCCTCTGTGGAACTTTGCTCCCAGTAAGTTTTCCACTAATGTTTGACATGAGGGAGAGCTTTAAGGAGTGTGAAGGTGATCTTTTATTTATCGAAAAAATTGTGAACAGAGAAATAACCTTCTAGCAGAGTTAACCATTTTTCTAGGGCTTTTGCATCTATCTGTCCTTCAAATACAGGAATATCAAAATTAACTTGTACCTTGAAAGGCGATGTGCCTCCAAAGTGGTTGCTTGATGAAGATGTGCCTAATGCTATCGGAAAGCATTGAAGGATGTGGGAAAAATTCTCCACCATTTCGTCCCTGTGTCACGTGAGAGATTGCTCAAGCAACAGACTGATAGGATCATCTGCTCCGTCATTTTTATTTTCTTCCGCCATTAAGGGTTTCTTGGGTGTGCGAGTGATCTGGATTATTTTCGGCACGAAATGAGAGCGGAGATATAACACATAAATATTCAGAGATATTGCAAGAGAGACAACAATATAAAAGAGATATAGCAGAAATATAACAAGAGTCACAGATATATAGTAATACATGATTTCTATTAACGAAATAAATGTACAGAGACTGTAAAAATACAGAGTGAAAGACTCGCTAGAATGGTGGCAGCGTATCTCTGAGAAGAGATGTGACGGTTACTCGCATTCACAAGAAAATCATTACAATGAGGCTCTAAGGGCCTTTTTAACATAATTAAAATCCAAAACCCTAACCTCGGAAGATGAAAAGCCAAAAGGTTTGTGGGCCCCGATGGGGGTAGTTGATACGTCAACTTCCTAGGGGCGTAACTTTTGCATACGATCTCTGTTTGGGGCACTCAATAGCTCGTTGGAAAGATCTATCTGAGAACTACAAAATTTTGGTGAGAAACATGATCTATGATCCATGTTGCTCCATTTTTTTCTCAAAAAACATCGTTTGGGGCCTCAAAATGGCCCTGAAAGTTAAAAACTGCTAAAAATAGTAAATTACCAAAATTTCCAGAAACATGTTTTGGGCCAGTTGGAGAAGGTGGGTGGCCACTGATATCCACTTGGATCAATCCTCCCTCCTTAGGAAGAAATGGTCTCCATTGCGTTGAGTTCCCGAGGGAGGGGGGAAAGTGATTGTTGAATCTCAATCTTGGTGAGCTACTTGCCTTGTTGGAACCGTTGCGTTGCTTGGTTTGTTGAAGGTCGTCACGAACCTGTGGCTGGGAGGGTTGGACCTTTTTAACCAGTCTGGCTACATGAGATGACTGTGAGAAGAATGAATCTTTATGCTTTGCTGCAACCTTGTCGCCCTGCTTCTGGTGGATAGAAGGTGCTTGGGCCGAGGCTGTAGTGGTTGCAATATCCTTTTGTTCCCATTTTGAACAAATTGTGGAGAAGATGAATTTTGTAGTATGAGATACTACCTTGCAGAACTATTTAGGTGGGGCAGTAGTTGGAACTACCTCTAGTATCCTATAGAGATGACCCCCCAGAGTAATAATGACACTATGGGGTCGAGACTCATAGATAGCATGGAATTTCCACATATATGGATGGCCCAAGAGAACATCACAGACATCCAGTGGGGAAACATCACATAATACCTCATCCTTGAAGGGTTGGATGTCGTATGACAATCGACACTATTGGATGACATGAAGATCTCGTCCTTGGCGAAGCCACCCGATGCTGTATGGTTGCAGGTGTGGTGTTGTCGACAATCCCAACTATTTGATGACCTCTTCTTAGATGAGGTTCTTCTGGCTTTCGCTATCAACAATAAAATGCAGCGGGGTCCCCTTAACCCACATCTGTGAATGAAAAAGGCCCTGCCCCTCTTTTGGATCTGTTGGTTCTTCTAGTTGAATTGTTGCAGTCGCGACAATAGCAGTGGGGTCTGCGTCGATGATCTGTCTTTTACCAATATTTTCATAATCAGATTTTGAATCAGGGTTCATCTCCTTGTCTTTGATCTCGGCCACCAATGACTGTTTTGAGTGACATTCATTGGTGTTGTGCTAGGGGATTTTGTGGAAAT
Source organism: Picea engelmannii (assembly GCA_009831015.1). Classification (NCBI taxonomy): domain Eukaryota; kingdom Viridiplantae; phylum Streptophyta; class Pinopsida; order Pinales; family Pinaceae; genus Picea; species Picea engelmannii. Next base: position 111,642 of record ML800846.1, read on the forward strand.
CATACCATTTTCTGGTGTCCTTCTTTGTCTTCCCGTGACCCTTCTTTTCCTGTGGCTTGGACTGGTTTTCAGGAGACTGTTTGTTAGGGATGTCTTTGTCATACTTTGGTTGTTGTGGATTTGCAGACCTGAACTCCTATTTGTTCTGGTGCTTAAATTTCTGCTCGATTTTAACAACATATTGATAGGCAGCACCGAGTGATGAGATGTCTAGAAAATCCATTTCAGTTTGGATGTATCTGTGTAGAGCCCCACGGTATTTCAAAACCAAATGTTGTTCAGAGTCTTTGATACCCATCTTGGTGCGCAAGGTATGGAAGGTATTGGTGAACTCCGAAACTGCTTGGCCCCTCTCTTACCACAGTGTGGTCCATCTCATGTATTGGTACTCATAGTTGCCAACAGGGTAGTACTGTTCCTTTACCGCATCCACAAAAAAATCCCAAGTGGGCTTGACCCCATATATTCCAGACTCCTTTTTGGAACTCTTCTCTCAGTAAGTTTCCCACCAATGTTTGACATGGGGGAGAGCCTTAAGGAGTGCGAAGGTGATCTTTTCCTTGTCTGAAAAATTATGAACAGAGAAATAACCTTCTAGCAGATTTAACCATTTATCTAGGGCATCTGCATCTATTTGACCTTCAAATACAGGAATATCAAAATTAACCTGTACCTTGAAAGGTGAGGTGCCTCCAAAGTGGCCGCTTGATGAAGATGCACCTGATGCTATCGGCAGACATTGAAGGATGTGGGAAAAATTCTCCATCATTTCGTCCCTTTGTCGCGTGAGAGCTTGCTCAAGAAACAGACTGATAGGATTGTCTTCTCTGTCGTTTTTATTTTCTTCCGCCATTGAGGGTTTCTTAGGTGTGCGAGAGCGATTTTCCTCAAGAGAGACAATCTCGAGACCCAACTTTATATACTCAGACCTTGTCGGGGACATGCACTGAAAATGATCAAGAGCAGCCTGCTTTGATACCACTGATCTGGATTATTTTCGACACGAAATGAGAGCGGAGATATAACATAGAAATATCTAGAGATATTGCAAGAGAGACAACAATATAAAAGAGATATAGCGGAAATATAACAAGAGTCACAGATATACAGTAATACACGATTTTTATTAACGAAATAAATGTACAGAGACTGTAAAAATACAGAGTGAAAGACTCGCTAGAATGGTGGCAGTGTATCTCTGAGAAGAGATGTGACGGCTACTCACATTCGCAAGAAAATCATTACAATGAGGCTCTAAGGTCCTTTTTAACATAACTAAAATCCAAAACCCTAACCCCGAAATATGAAAAGCCAAAAGGTTTGTGGGCCCCAATGGGGGTAGTTGATACGTCAACTTCCCAAGGGCGTAACTTTTGCATACGATCTCCGTTTGGGGCGCTCAATAGCTCGTTGGAAAGATCTATCTGAGAAATACAAATTTTGGGTGAGAAGCATGATCTATGATCCATTTTTCTCCCCATTTTCTCAAAAGACATCGTTTAGGGCCTCAAAATGGCCCCGGAAGTTAAAAACTGCTAAAAATAGTAAATTACCAAAATTGCCAGAAACATGTTTTGGGCCTGTTGGAGAAGGTGGGTGGCCACCAATATCCACCTGGATCAGCGAGAGAAATTGTCTTCAAGAGAGACAAGCTCGATACCCAACTTTCAATACTCAGACCTCGTCGGGGACATTCACTGAAAAAAAATGATCAAGAACATGCTGCTCTGATACCACTGATCCAGATTATTTTCGGCACGAAATGAGATTGGAGATATAATAAATAAATGCACAGAGATATCATAGATATTTAATAATATAATAGAAATATATCAGAGATGCAACCATAAACATAGATATACAGTAATACACGATTTCTATTAATGAAATAAATGTATAGAGACTGTAAAATACAGAGTGAAAGACTCGATAGAATGGTGGCAGCTTATCTCTGAGAAGAGATGTGACGGCTACTCGCATTCGCAAGAAGATGATTACAATGAGGCTCTGGAGTCATTTTTACAATAAACAGGAATTCCAAAAACCCTAGACATCCAAAAACCTAACCCTAGGAGATGAAGCGCCAAAAGTCATGTGGGCCCCGTTTGGGTAAGTTAGTACATCAACTTCCCAGGGTTGTAACTTTTGCATACAATCTCTATTTTAGGCGTATGATATCTCGTTGGAAAGGCATCGTCGAGGAGATTCATTTTGGGGGCTTAAACATGCCTTTGGATATAATTGAGAACCTTGATCTAAAAAACCTTCATTTAGGCCCTCAAAATGGCCCTGTAAGTTAAAACCTGCTAAAAATAGTAAATTGCCAAAATTGCCAGAAAACTATTTTGAGCTAGTCGAAAAAGGTGGGTGGCCACCGATATCCACCTGGATCAGTTTTTGTTTAGCACATTCTTCTGTACTGCTTTGTAATTGTGGGTTCTACACTTCTGGGGATGTATGAAGCCCCACACGTCCTTGAGGTGGATACGAGTGTCCTCTCACCTAATCCAAATGGATTATTTTGTATGTTTTCATGTCAACACATCTTGTTGTACTTTTCGGGACTATTTTGGGGCCCTAAACGTTGTTTTTTTGGCTCGCCACAGTCAAATTGTGGATGTAGTTAGAGTTTGATGGCGAAATGTGTATTTCTATGAAAGACCTTTCCAACTGGCTATCAAGCGCCTAAAACAGAGGTTGTATGAAAAATTTACAGCAATAAGAATATGAGGTACCAAATTACACCAACTTACCCATAGGGCCCACATGACTTTTGGCATTTCACCTTCTAGGGTTAGGTTTTTGGATGTCTAGGGTTTTTGCATTCATAAGTAATATAAAAAATGCCTATGAAGCCTCATTGTAATCCATTCTTCTCAGATGGATGCACATAGCAACCACATCTCTTCTCAGAGATAGCTACCACCATTTGAGCAAGTTTTCAGTTCTACATTTTTACAGTTTCAGCCTATTTCATTATTTAATAGAAGATATTGTTCATTGGATATTTGTGTTATTTTCTATGTCTCTGTGTTTATTGTATTCAGTCGGTTAATCAGTTTTTTCCACTCCTAAATCCATATCAGTGGTATCAGAGTGGTCTTCTCTTCATATATTTTTCTTTGTGCATGTCCCTAACAAGATCTAGGTACATGAAGTTGGGACTCGATCCAATCGATCCATTACTAGATCGGTCGCGTTGAGCCCGACAAAAACCCATGGGGGATGAAAATAAAGATTATGGAGGAGGATATCCTATTAAAATGTTTCTTGAGGAATCCCTCACACGAAAAAGGAATGAAATGATGGACAACTTCACACAGATCCTTCGACGACTTCCCACGGGAGAATCATCTTCATCAAGCGGCCATGCAACCCCCTTAAAGGTACAAGTAAATTTTGATATTCCATTATTTGAAGGACTGATAGATGCAGATTTTATAGATAAATGGTTGAATATGCTCGAAGGATATTTTTGGGTCCACAATTTTTTCGATAGGGAAAAGATCACTTTTGCACTCCTCCAGGTCATTCCCCATGTTAAAGACTAGTGGGATACTTACTCTGAGAAAAGGGTCGTGGAGGAATATACAATGTTTGTGGTGGCCCCTACATGGGATTCCTTCTGGGAAACCATTAAATAACAATACTACCATGTTAGAAGCTACGAGGACCAGTACACCAGATGGACCACCCTACGTCAAGAAGGGACTGGACAGTACCATATTTCACCAATATTTTTTGTACCCTACGCACCAAATTGGGTATCAAAGACTCCGAGAATCATATGGTGCTCAAATACCACGCTTTTTTGCATAGCTATATTCAAACAAAAATGGAGTTCCTAGACATTGCCTCTTTTGGCACGACTTATAGATACGCTTTCAAGATCAAGCATAAATTTAAGCAGAAACGACGAGAGTTTGGATCTATAAACCCCTCACAGTCGAAGCAGGGAAAAGACAACCCCAACCCACACAAAAAGGGACCAAGTCAATATGGTCGCCCTCAGGACAACTAGTCCAAGCCCCAACCTAAGAAGGGTAATGAGAAGATGAAGTAGGACATGGGAAAATGATGTGAGTACCATAAAAGTCCTTGGCACAACACCGAAGAATGTCTCTCTAGGCAGTCCCTCATGGTCGAGCTTAAGGATTCTAAGTCAGAGGCTGATTCTAGTTCTGAGTCAAATCCTGAAGGAGGGAAGCAAATTATCGATGATGAACCTAGTTCCATTTTTGCTACCACCAAAATCTAGCCAAGTGAACCAGAAGAACCAGAGGAAGGGGAATGCCTATTCCACTTGTAGATGTGGGTCAAGGGGGCTCCAATTCATTTAATTATCGACAACGGTAGTCAAAAGAACCTGATTTCAGTAGAGGTCATCAAGTGGGTAGACTTTCCAACAACACCACACCCGCAACCCTACACCATCGGCTGGCTTTTCCAAGGAATAGATCTCTATGTTATCCAATAGTGTCGTCTTCCCTACGACATCAAGCCTTTCAAAGATGAGATACTGTGTGATATTTCTCCCCTTTAAGTTTGTGATGTTATTTTAGGACAACCATATTTGTGGAAGAATCATGTTGTGTATAAGTCTAGACCCCGTAGTGTTATTATTACTTTGGGTAGATAATTGTACAGGATCCCAGAGGTAGCGTTGCCTACTTCTATTTCTTTAATCTCTACTAAGCAATTCAGTAATTTCATTTCATAGATAGGGAAGTTCGTCTTCTTTATGATCCATTCTCATAGTAAGAAGAAGGTTTCCGCCACATCTACGACCTCTACACATCGTCTCTCTTTGCAACAGAAGCAAGTGGACAGGATCGTGGAAGAATATAAAGACATCTTCTCTTCACCTACAGGGGTATCGACACACTGCTAAGTCAAGCATCCAATTGATTTGACCCCCGACACACCTCTACCCAATGGAATATTCTATCAACTCTTACTAATGGAGAATGACAAAATCAGGCGTGAGATCTAGGAGCTTCTTCAAAAAGGGTACATCAAACCCAACTTCTCCCCTTGCGGAAGCCCGATTGTACTGGTGCAGAATAAGGACAGGACTTGGTGACTCTGCATTGATTACAGAGCCTTAAAAAAAATCACAGTCAGGGACTGCTACCCCATTTCTAGGATTGATGACCTTCTTGAACAACTCAAGGGGGAAAAGTTCTTCAACAAGATTGACCTAAATTTTGGCTACCACCAGTTTCCCATCGAACCAATTAATGTATGGAAGACAACCTTCAAGTCTAAATAAGGTCTCTATGAATGGCTAGTCATGCCCTTTGGCTTAACAAATGCGCCAACCAATTTTATGAGGTTGATGGATGATGTATCGAGACCCTTCACCAACTCCTTTGTGGTGGTATATTTGGACGACATCCTCATCTTTAGCAGAATATGGGAGGAGCACATGCGACATATTCAACAGGTTTTGAGAACTCTACGGTAGCACAAACTATATGCCAACTTGGAAAAATGCTCTTTTGGCATGAACATGGTCTAATACTTGGGCTACATTGTTTATGAGCATGGGGTACATGTTGATCTAACTAATATCAAAGTCATTAGTGACTAGTCAACCCCGACCACACTGACCGAGCTTCAGATCTTTTTGGGGCTAGCCAACTTCTACCGATGCTTCATGTTGGGATTCCCCCATATTACATGGGCCCTCATCCAGGTGACCAAGGGTGGTGGTAGGGCCAATTTTGTGTGGGGGAAGGAGAAACAATGAGAATTTGATGATCTGAAGCATCACTTGTGCTCAACTCCAGTACTCTCCTTGCCTGATCTGCAACAACCATTCTAGATTGAGACTGATGCACATGAGTATGGTGTGGGCATAGTTCTCACTTATCATGGGAATCTGGTGGCATACCATAGTGAGACACTCTCTGATATTGTCTGGAAATACCCCACCTATGACAAGGAAATGTATTCCATTGTACAATCCTGTCGTCAATGGAAACATTACATTCTAGGGAAAGAGACAATCATACACACTGATCACAAGCCTATGTAGTTCATACAGACATAGAGGAAATTGAAGAACGACCGCCATAAGAGGTGGTCCACCTACCTACAATAGTTTAATCTCAACATCAAGTATAATATAGGTATCTCCAATTGTGTCCCTGACTGCCTCAGTCAGCCCTTTGTGGCTTCACTCACCACTATGCTCGATTCCTGTGGACATGAAGCATCTGAGTGGCCCCAACTTTATCAGCAAGATCCAGACTTCACCACCACATATCAACTATTGGGTATATGTGCAACTTTCACTGATTTTCACATTCAAGACAAAATCTTATGCCACCTGGGCCATCTCTGTGTTCCTACAAGAGAGCGTGTAAATATGATTTGGGAAGCCCACTACATTCGGTTGGCATGGCATTTTGGCATAGAGAAAACTGTGGTCATTCTTCAGAAACATTTTTATTGGCCAAAAATTCGACAGGACGTCACCAAGTATATTAGATCTTGCACTGCCTGTGACATTTCCAAGCCATCCATCAAGAATCAAGGCTTAAATACCCCTCTTCCTATTCCTGAGAATCCTTGGGAATCCATATCAATGGATTACATGTCTAGCTTGTCGTCCACCATGCAAGGAAATGACTGTGTGTTTGTGTTCATTGATCAATTTTCGAAGATGGCCATCCTCACATCCTGTAAGAATAATGTCACAACGACAGATAATTCCAAGCTCTTCTTCGAATGAGTGTGGGTCCACTTTGGGATACCATAGAACATCATCTCTGACTGAGACAACAGGTTCCTCAACACCTTTTGGTCAAGTCTCTGGTCTCTGTTGGACACCAAGCTCACAAAATCCACTACTTTCCACCCCCAAACCGATGGCCAAACAAAGATCGTCAATCAGATGATTGTGCACATCATGCGCATGTAAAATTATAAGCATCCATGTACATGGGATGAGAGTCTCCCATATGTCCAACACAGTTACAACAAGGCTCTCCATAGTTCCACCGACCATAGCCCATTTCAGGTGGGTCTGGGATTCCAACCTTTGGCACCCATTGATGTTGTAGTCCCTCTTTCCACCACATAGATAGACTCTTCCTCTAATCATTATGTGATCGACAAAGCCACCAGATTCATTGAACGAATTCAACACATATGCCAATAGGTCCAGGATATTTTGCAAACATCCAATGCTAAGTACAAGCAACACCATGATCAACATAGGGTACAACACCAATTTCAAGTTGGCGACAAAATATGGTTACATCTACAGAAGGATCGTCTCATCAGGCCCCATAAAAATCTTCTCCCACTTCGTTATGGGACTTACACTATCACCAAGGTCGTGGGTAGAAATTATTTTGATCTCAACACTCCATCCTTCCTTGGTCTACATCCATTATTCAATGTGGACCTCCTTCGACCATATTTTCCACCATTATTGGACACTTACGAGATCACAGAACAACTGCCACCAACATAGCTCAACCCTGACTACATGGAACAAGAATCTACTAATCAGATAGTGGACACACAGGTCAAGGGCACTTTCCAACAATGGATCCAGCTTTATCAGGTTGTCAAGGCAGGGCAACTCCTACACTAAGGAAAGTGGCACACCTGGGGCCAAATCCAACATAAGTTTCCTCACTTGATGTGGGAACTCAATGAAATGGAGATCATTTCTTCCTAAGGGGGGAGGATTGATCTAGGTGGATATTGGGGGCCACCCACCTATTCCAACTGGCTCCTCGTGTCAGTTTTTGTTCAACACGTTCTTTTGTACTACTTTGTAATTGTGTGTTCTACACTTTTGGGGTTGTTTGAAGCCCCACACATCCTCCAGGTGATATGGGTGGCCTCTCGCCTAATCCAACTGACTTATTTTGTATGTTTTTATATCAACACATATTTTTGTACTTCTGGGGCTGTTTTGGGGCCCTAAATGTTGTTTTTTGGCTCGCCACAGTCCAACTGTAGACAAAGTTAGAGTTTGACAATGAAATGTGTAGTTCTATGAAATACCTTTACAATGGGATATCACGCGCATAAAACGGAGGTCGTATGCAAAATCAATGGCCCTAGGAAGTTGAGGTTCCAAATTACACCAACTTACCCATAGGGCCCACATGACTTTTGGCGTTTCACCTTCTAGGGTTAGGTTTTTGGATGTCTAGGGTTTTTGCAATCACGAGTAATATCAAACAGGCCTATGGATCCTCATTGTAATCCATTATTCTCAGAAATATGTGTGTAGCAACCACATCTCTTCTCAGAGATAGCTACCATCATTCGAGCAAGTTTTTAGTTTTGCAGTTTTACAGTTTCAGCCTATTTCATTATTTAATAGAAGATATTGTTCACTAGATATTTGTGTTATTTTCCATATCTCTGTGTTTATTGTATTCAGTCTATTAATTAGTTCATTCTTCTCCTAAATCTAGATTTAGGAAGGTATAGAATCCCAAGGAGAAGGGTAAGAGACTCTCCTCTAAATCTCCAGGGAGAACAACACGAGCTCCTTATACTTCCAAAGGGGACATTCAAGACATTCTCATGGGATGGAGCGATTTATCCAAAAAGACATGTAGATTTATTCTTGGATGTTTTTGATTTCCATCTTATTGAAGATGATGATGTAATGGCAAGATTATTTCTCCAAACATTGGCTAATCAAGCTTTTGAATGGTACACATCATTGCCTACTAGATCGATTGGGTCATTTGAATATATTGAAACAATGTTTGAATATATTTTCTCCCCCAGTTTCTTATCATACTCTTCTCACAAATGTTACTCAAACGTTTCTGAGAAAAAATTAAAGAATTCAAGATTTTAATTTGAGATTTAATAAAACATTGAACAAAATAACAAAAGAAAAAAGGCCAAATGCTCTGGTAGTACTTGGTTGTTATAATAATTCCATGTCTTCTAATGTAAAGTGTACTATTAGAGCCTCTCAAATTGAAAACATAGATGAAGAAATGGGAAAATCCATAGATGGAAGAAATCATGTTTGAAACAAGAGCTAACCCTGGTATTATTCTTAGAAAAGTATGAAGATAAATAGATAATTTGGCCATTTCTGATCAGGGGGGATCAAGTTCAAATAAGAATGAGGATAAAAAAACATGTCATCTTGGAAGTCAAGGAGACGAAGGAGGTTTTTTCAAAGGGACCATACCAAATGTAAAAATTGACCTTTTTCCAACAAAAGAGACTGTTGGCCCTTGACCAAGTTTTGAGGAACACTTGGTCATATTTGACCATTTTTGGGACTTCGACAGCTTGTCAAAGATGAATTGCAACGCGAAGCGGAAATCATGGAAGCTAGACTGATTTTTGGGTCCTTTTAGGGTTTCAGGTTAATGTAATGGGGAAGGGATGTCGGTCCGTGGGTTCACCCATGCTTAGGCCCACTTTTGTAATGTATAAATAGATAGGAAATGTAAGAAATAGTAGAATTTGTTGCTTAGTGCACTTGGTGATTTCTTAGTGCAAGATGGCTAAGTGATAAGAGTTGGATCTATGTGATCAAGCATTGTAAGGCTTTGTGCATTTTGTGTAAGACTTGTAGAGCTGAGTGCAAGTCCCTATGAGAGACTGTAGAAGGGTTTGTGTTGTAAGGCAAGGAAGAAGATTCTAGAGAGCTACGCAGATATTCTGTCCTGTGTGCAGTAAGGTTTGGAGGATTTGTGTTGTAACCGATTGAAGACATTAATAAAGAAGAAGATTTTGTGGACGTAGCCCCAGGGTGGGGGTGAACCACGGTAAATCTATGTGTTGTACTCTATGCCTCGACTTGATATGCTTGTCTCTGCCTTTGATAAGTGCTTTGATGTGTTTAGATAGATATATTTATGCTTTGTTCTTATGAGCTATGAATGAATGTTATCTCTAATATGTATGAATATGCTTAGTGATGATCTACATGATCTGATCTGTTTACTATTACTAAGGGCTGAAAGATCTTAGATCTAAGTAAATGTTGTGATGCTCTGTGCTATTTGCAAAGTATAATAAGACTAAATATTGATGAAGATTAACTGCTAAGTGCTCTGTTAAGTGTTAGAATCACAGGTCTGTGTCCCAGCTAAGGTTGCAGACATATGATTCCTGCAACCACCCCTACCTCTACCTCGAGTGAGACTTCATCTTCTTTGTAGGTGTTGCCGAAAGGGCCGATAGTTAGGGTTTTGTTGGTGCGATGTTGTAGCGTTGAACCTTGGGTCCGCCCCTATGCCAAAAAATGGTTCCATTGCCGAGACTAAAACTGTGATTGTTGGGAACTAAGAAGAAGAATATTTGTGCAAAGATTCGTCCTGAAATTGTAAAAGCTTTGTACATGGATCTATGCCCTAGTGCGCAGTGATCCACTTGATCTAAAAATATCTGTGTTGAAGAAGGAAGGATAGATTTGAAGGAAAGAAGTCAGAATGGCAAGAAAAGAGGTTGATACTGAAGAAAAGAAGTAAGATCTGTAGGCTCTGTGCTCCGATAAAGGTAAGAATAGTTAAAAGTTCTTAGATCTGGAAGCTTTGTGCCCTGTAGAAGTAAAAGAGGTGAAAATTTTTGTTTCTAAAGTATGGATTTAGGTATTCTTGATAGATTTTGTCCTAGATTGAAAAATAGGGCATTATTAGATGACAAAATGTTTGATATGAATAAATCTGATAAGAATAATGATAGATATGTTATATCTATGCATAGAAAGAATTTTAGGACTAACCAATGGATGTAGGATCCTAGAAAGAAATTTTTGCAGGTTCGTCATTATGATCCTAGCGCACAGTATTAGAAAAGTTGGGTATCATTGAAGATAAAGAGATGATTAACTCTTTGTTACAATTGCAGAAGAGTAGGACATCTTTCTAAGGAATTCCCTGGGAGAAACCCTAGTTGCCTATATTGTAAGGCTATGGACCATGAAGTACTGTATTTCCCTAGAATGATTGCTAGACTTGAAAAGATGAATAGAGAGCAATAAAACCCTAAAGGAGATCAAGAGACTAAGATTATGGAAGAACCCCAGAAAGAATCATAGATTATGTTGTTGAAAATTAAAGAAACCCTAGATGAACATAAAGATGTTAGTTTGTCAGAGATCTTCAAAGAAAAGGAGAAAATTGAAGTAAGAATAGGAGACTTCGACATTGACTGTGCTTTGGATGAGGGAAAACAGATGAACATTATGACAGAAAGTACTTGGGAAACCCTAGGAAGGCCTGCTATGGTTCCTTCACTAGGAAAAATAGGATTGTTTAAAGGAAAAATGGTAACCCTATGTAGCAGGATTACCCGGATAGCTATGAGTACCCATGGAGCTTCGACGGAGGAAGAATTTGAAGTTATTAAATTTATTGAGGACTATGCCCCATTTCCAGCTTTGTTAGGAAAGATCCGGATTGGAAAAGAACGGATCCAAAGAAAAGAAGAAAAGAAATCCCTAGAACAAAAGAAGCAAGAACGCATGGAATTTATAACTAGAAAGATCTCCTACTTGATGGAAGAACAAGAGAACATATCTAAGATATTAAACACCAGGGACTTGGATGTTGAAGCTATAAGAGCATTAGAGGAACCAAAGAAGACCAAAATACCTAATCCATATGATGAAGGTGTATTAACCTTGGATCTGAAGAAAGAATCTCATCATCGCAAAGTGACTATGTCGAGAGAGGATAAGGATCAGAATGAAAAAAGGATGACTAAGACGAAGCTTACTGGGAAGAAGGCTAGGAAGATAAGTAAGAAGAGAGCCAAGATCGAAAAGTTACAGAAGATTCCATAGGGAACTTCGTAGAAGGAAAAATCATAGGAATTGAGCTTCGTTAGGATACCAGAACAACGACATATGGCACTTCATCGCGGAAAATAAATATAGTCATTGGACCAATATAACTATTCGACTTCCACCCCGAACGGGCATAAAAGAATTAAAATATCACTACCAGACCATTGGACCACGCCATAATGAATGGATCAACATTCATGAAAGCTTCATACCCGTTGCAAGCAGACCGTTGATGAATTTCCTATTTAGCTCGCCACGTCGTGCCCAAAGAACACTTTTTCCAACTGAGAAATTGAAGCCCGCAGAACTAGTGATTGTCTACAGTGATCATTGCAAGAAGATTGTTCATCCTAGTGTAGAATTTTGAGATCATCGTGACCCCGATTATCTTTCCTAAGTGCGTATGTCATATGATCTCATGGAACTTGAGGAATCCGTCACAGAGGTCCTTCTTGAGTTAATGACTGAGAGAACCATGTCGAAAAGAAGAATGTCCACTGGATTCCAAGAATCATCGACGGGAGGAGTGCAAGCCTCCCCATCGACTGCTCGAGCAGGAACATCTCGAGCCGGAGCAGAAAGAAGAACTAAGCATAAGGACAACATAGCTAACGCGAAGTTAGTTCCATCCATCCTACTAGCTTACATACCCCCTATAAGCGGTGAGATTAACAGGTAAAGTGTCCCTAAAGACTTTGAATACACCCTAGTCACTGCATACCTACCGAAAGGAGTGTGCACCTACCACGTAGATCAAGACAAGGTTACATCGTTGAAGTTTTGCGACTTCAACCTGGGGGACCGTAAATCGTACAACATTCTCACCCCGTATAAGTAATTTATGAGAAATAAGGGCAAGAATTCAAATCTCAGCCCTTAGCAATGGAAGATGAACCTCGCACAGTCTACTTTGCTCAACGTTATGAAAGTAACACACTTCGACAAACACCAGGAGGTGAATGCTTGTGTAAAATTACTGCTAGAAAGTTACCACGAAGGATACATGTGGTTAGATCGTCGCATAACTGTTGATCCAACGTTGATCAATAGGATCATTGGGATTGGAATGCAGGGCCCTAATCCCCATGAGTACTATCCTGGAAATACCACAGACCGCTCTCTTGCGTAGAATATCAAAGAAGCCTATGGCGATGTTGAGAAAGGTGCGAGAAGCTACAAGGTAGCTTCCATTGAAAGTGGTGCAGTGCACCTCACATGCCAACTGATCGCAGGGAATTTGGTATGCAAGAATTGACCAACACAAGTATCTAGCTTTGTAGTTGACCTCGCAGGAAAGTGCACCGAGGGACTATAAATGAACTGGGCGAAGTACCTGGTGAATCAAATGGAGATTGACTGCAGAGAAGCCCAGGATCAGGGACATGAATTCCATTTTAGCTGGCTCCTAATACTGATCGCTTTTGTTTCATGGGAGATACCAAAAGCCACAACCTTCCCAGACCTAGACACCTTTGAGTCACTAGCCGCAAATTTCAGTACATTATGGTACTCGAACAACATGAGCAAGCAATGGAAATCAAATGTCATTTTCCACACATACTATAACCAATTGAAAGAAACCATAAGGAGTGAACCACGCATAACCCCAAAAAAATTACAGAGATTCTGACCTATGATAAAGTTCAGCACAGACCGCCACTTTATATACCTAACCCCACGTGCTAATGAGAACCAGGAATAGATTCAATCCTATTATAAGCTGACAGAGGAAGACCTAGAAGAGATCACCAAAGAATGGTCGGTGGACCTCCTTGTTCCAACATACCCCGCAAAAATTTATGACATCGATAGTCCTAGAACTACGCAGGATACACATGGGCCCAGTAAGACAAAGAAAGCAAAGTTGATGAAGAAGACTAAGTCCAGGATGTTGACAACCTATCTGTAAGGATGACTTCCATTACACTAGCTAAAGAAGGTGATGACGAAAAAGGTATAGAAACCTAGAGAGTCAAAGTACCACCACCTCAAGACAAAGAAGACTCATTGAAGAAAAGGAAGGTCTCACCTCTGAAATGTTCCTCCAGAAATAAACCAAGAACCCCTGTAACCAAGATACGAACTGCCCTCACATTGGATGATTTTGATTTCATTATTGCAGTGGTCATTGATTCTTCAAAGGAAATCATAGAGAACCAGGAGGCGAAGCAGGAACAAATGTATAGACAGATTGGTATTGCACTCCAGGGAGTACAACAAGCACTCCAATCTAGCCGACCAACCTCTACTGCACCTCTTCCAGAATGAACAACAAAAGCGGGAGTTGAATCAATTTATCTCCGCAAGATTGCTGATACAGTCAAAGTACGCCTTCGACGTGCTCAGGAAGAAAAAGCGCAGGCCACCCAGGCCCTAAAGAAAGCACAGGAGGAACTTACTGAACAATGTTGAACCACGCAACAAGAGAAGAATGATCTCCAAGCAAAATTTGAAGAAGACAGGGTGAAGATCCAAAAAGAGAAAGAGCAGTTTCTCGCAAAGCAGATAGGAATTGAAGAAGCAGTCAACAGATCATTTTTCTCTGTGACCGGCTTAGAGAAGAAGGTCAAAGAGCCCATAGAGCGCCAAGTGAAGAAGCTGGCTGAAGTTATTCAAAAAATTCAACAAAGGGTCGTGGAATTAGAGCTTCAGACGATACCACAGACTCCACAAGAAGTGCGCGACCAATGAGAATTGAATGCTCAGAATGCAGTCAAGAGGATTAAAATACTTGTTGTAGAATGTAAACAAATAAGTAGTAGAAGCATGTAGATATATGAACAACTATATGAAGACCCAGAGTTGAAGAAACTAGAGTCCCAACTTTAGGAAGCAAAGAAGCAAGCCGATACAGTATAGGCGCAGCTCAAGCTCTTGTCACCCATCGAGAGGATGAAGATATCCTAGGAACAATGCACTTCCCAAAAACTCGTTCTTACCACACAGAACAAAGTGATGGAAGTCACCCAAAAACTCCATCCGAGACAGGAGGCGGACTACCTATTGTTTGAATAAATTGAAGGCCAATGAACACTACTCGAACAAGTAGTTGCTATAGTCAAGCAACAACTGGAAGGACCTATCAGTGAATCAGTTGTTTAGAAGTTTGCTGATCAAGAAGCAGTAGCACAGAGACAAGTCGAAGTAGCTCGAGCCAAGATTGAGACCTTTGAGGCAGAGTTACCCAAACCTGAGTGACTCGGGATGAGTCACAGGTGAGTGTTGGGGGCCTATTGGTCCTTGACCATGTTTTGAGGAACACTTGGTCATATTTGACCATTTTTGGGACTTCGACAGTTTGTCAAATATGGAGTGCAACGCAAAGAAGAAATCATGGAAGCTAGACCCATTTTTGGTTCCTTTTAGGGTTTTGGGTTAATGTAATGGGGAAGGGATGTCGGCCCGTGGGTCCACCCACACTTAGGCCCACTTTTTTAATGTATAAATAGATAGGCAATGTAAGAAATAGTAGAAGTTGTTTCTTAGTGCACTTGGTGATTTCTTAGTGCAAGTTGGCTAAGTGCTAAGAGTTGGATTTTTGTGATCAAGTATTGTAAGGATTTGTGCATTTTGTGTAAGACTTGTAGAGCTGAGTGCAAGTCCCTGTGAGAGACTGTATTAGGCTTTGTGTTGTAATGAAAGGAAGAAGGATCTAGCGATATGCGTAGATCTTATGTCATGTGTGCAGTAAGGTTTGGAGGCTTTGTGCTATAACCAATTGAAGACATTAATAAAGAAGAAGACTTTGTGGATGTAGCCCCAGGGTGGGGGTGAACCATGGTAAATATGTGTGTTGTGCTCTATGACTTGACTTGATATGCTTATATCTTCATTTACTAAGTGATTTTATGTGTTTAGATAGATATATTTATTCTTTGTTCTTATGAGCTATGAATGAATGTTAGCTCTGATATGTATGAATATTCTTAGTGCTGATCTACATGATCTGATCTATTTACTGTTATTAAGTTCTCAAAGATCTTAGATCTAAGTAAATGTTGCGATGCTCTGTGCTATCTGCGAAGTATAATAAGACTGAATATTGATGAAGATTAACTGCTAAGTGCTCTGTTAAGTGTTAGAATCATAGGTCTGTGTCTCAGCTAAGGTTGCAGACATCTGAGTCCTGTAACCACCCCTGCCTCTACCTCAGGTGAGACTTCATTTGCTTCGCAGTTGTTTTCGAAAGGGCTGGTAGTTAGGATTTTGTTGGTGCGTTGTTGTAGCATTGAACCTCGGTCTGCCCCTATGCCAACAGAGACAAAGAAAAAGATGGAGATTTCACAAATGAACAGAACTATCAGGAAAATGTAGAAAGAAATAATTGTATTGAGAAGAAATGAAAATTTCATTCTTGATTCAAGGATGTCAATTCAAAAAAAAAAAAAAAAATCTTGCTCAAGAAAAAAGGACAAGAATCGAGAATACCAATGATCAACATAGACAGAGATTCCCAAGGGAAACTAATCCCAATGCAATAATACTTCAAGAATCTTATGATGAACAAGTTATTGAGAAATAGGTCGGCTATATTCAAGAATAAATTCTTGAATCTATAGAGACGAATGGGTGTGAGACATCCATGTACATATTTTAAGAAGATGAAAAAAATAATATGTCCCAAGACAATGTTGTCCAAACACGAGGACAATCAAATAAATCCAAACCAAAGGAAAATATAGAAAAAAAAACGAAAAAGGAAAATAGAAGAATAAATCAAGTGAGAAACAAATAATTGTAAATAGTCATTAGATGATGTGTAATGTGGTCGATGATATTAGTAAATTGATAATCACTCTACCCTTCATGGAATTGGTAAATATTCTGCAGCAGAGAGAAAATATTCTCAAAAATTTAGATGATCCAAGTGGAAGAATGGAATTTGTTATTGAAAATCCAATGCAGAATAAAAAAATATCAGTTGTCAAGTTGAGAGACGAAGTCTCTCCCTTATATATCTCGATTGAAAATCATGATGTTGTGCTTCACAATTGTTTGATAGATTCTGGAGCGACGAATAATATCATGCCCCTATCAGTAATGGAAGCACTCGGTATGAGTTGTACCAAATATTATGAAACATACAGAAGTATTTATGCAATCTATTACAAAAAAGTATCAACCTATGGAGAATTCAAGGACTTGTATGCTTGGATTATTGGTGCCCCTCAATTATCACCATTTTCACTATCATCGTGGTTGATCTTCCTCGAGCATACGCAGTAGTCCTTGGAATATATTAGTATTTAATGATTGGTGGTTACATAATGAGTGATGGTAGTTGCATGATGCTTCCAAACAAAGATGGGCCATTGTTGAAATCTCCTTGTGATCCCATAAAACTATTTTCATTTAAAAAGAAAGATAATGAGATGATGAGAGATTATATAGACACCGGTATTGGAAATTATGTTATACTTGATTTGGAGCAGTCAGAATTTTTGAAACAATAAGGTAATTATTTTATTATATACTGGAGAATATCATTTGATGGCGCATTCTCAAGCTCAGGGAGTGAGGTTCGAATTGTACTTAAAAGTCCCAATAAATTCATATATCCACATGCTATCAGATTGGAATTTCCATGTACCAACAATGAAGCAGAGTATGAAGAACTAATTTAAGGGATGATTCTAGCATTTGAAATGAACATTGAACACTTGATTATAACTAGTGACTCTGAATTGTTTATAAATCAAGTCATTCAAAGATATAAGATCAAGAAATAAAAACTCAAGTTGTATGTCACAATAGTAAATGAATTGATGTAGGCTTTCTTTTCATTCAATAGATCTATTGTCCCCAAACAGAAAAATCAAAAGGTGGATTCATTGGCGCATGTTGCTTCATTATCTAATCTAGAGGAAATTCAAAGAAAAAGTTCATTTCAAGTCAAAATATTTTTCAGACCTTTGGTGCCCGACAATCAAGAATACCTTCAGCTATTTGAAAATGATGAAGAATTGAATGATTTCTTGGCCAATGAAAATGATTGTAATGAGAATGATAATAGTGTTTCCCCTATTCCAAAGGAATGTGTAAAATAAGAGTATATTTTTACAAGAGATGATCAAGCAAAGAATCTCAAAGAAGAAGTATCTGCTCGAAAGGTGCAAGAAAAAAAGAAAATAAATATTGGAACTGAGGATTCCCCAAAATATGTGAATCTTTTGGTTGATTGAAAATCATAGGAGATTGACCAATATACTTATTTATTCAAATATATGATGTATTTCTTGGAGTTATGGTGATCTCAAGGCATATGGAAAATCCATATTCCAACATATCATACCATTGAGAGAAGGGGAAAATCCCTTTAAGCAGAAAATTAGAATGATGAGTCCCAAATTGAAGCCATTGGTAAAAGTGGAGTTGGAAAAATTAAAAAATGTTGGAATTATATATCCCATTAGACATTCAGATTAGCTATCAAATCCAATAGTGGTGAGGAAAAAGACTGGAGAAATTTGAATGTGTGTTGATTTCAAATATTTGAATAAAGAAAGCATCAAAGACAATTATCCCCTGCCTAACATGGAATTATTGCTTCAAAAAGTTATTGGATCAGCCTGTATGACCATGTTAGACAATTTTTCAGGGTACTATCAAGTATTGGTGGCATAGGAGGACAGGGCCAAGACTACTTTTATAACATCATGGGAGACATATGCTTATACTCGCATGCCCTTTAGTTTAAAGAATGTTGGATCTACTTTTAAAAGGGCCATGGACCATTTGATAGGGATATTTATGGTTGATTATCAAGATGATCTTACTGTCCATTCCAAAACAAGGAAAGACCATATTCATCATTTGAGGAAAGTTTTTGAAAAGTGTAGATTGTGTGGGATCTCTCTTAATCCAAAGAAATATTTATTTGGTATATCTGAAGGAAAATTGTTGGGGAATATAGTCAGTAAAGAATGAATTTACATCGATCTTGAAAGAATAAGAGCCATTAATGAATTAAATCCTCCATATTCAAAGAAAGGGGTGCAATCATTTTTTGGAAAGATAAATTTTGTGAGAAGATATGTCCATGAATATGTAATCATTGTCAAGCTAATCAATTTATTGCTGAAAAAATATCAAAGATTTGAATGGACTTCAGATACTCAAAATGTGTTTAACAATACTAAATGAGAAATCACCATTATCAGTCCATATTTTAAAAGAGATTTTATTTTATATTCCTTTGCTATAGAATGGGTCATGGATTTGGTTCTTACACAAAGAAATTCTAAAGAGGAAGAGTCATGAATAAGATTCATGAGTAAAACTTTTCATGATTATGAGCTAAAATATTCAAAATTGGAGAAGCATGCACTCTCTCTTGTTAAGGCAGTAGCACATTTTTGGACTTATATTTTGAACTCCCATGTTGTAGCATATGTTCCATCTTCTCTAGTAAACATGCTCCTAAACCAACAATTGCGAGGGATAAAGTGGGAAAATTGTCTAGCCAAGATTCAAGAGTAGGATATCGAGATCAAACCTTTAAAGGAAGTTAAAGGACAAGGGTTGTGCGAGCTCATTGCAGACAATGATGCATTGAATGGGGTGATCTCAATTTCAATAGGAAAACCTATGTTGAATTCTGAATGGTACAAAGACATCATTTTTTATGTAATATCTGGACAGTTCCCAATCATTATGACTCCCAAAGAAAGAAGAGCTATGAAAATGAAATCCAATCAATATATATTAATTATAGAGATATTATTTAGAAGAGATTATGATGGTATGTTATTGAGGTGTGTAGATGAAATGAAGGATCAAGAACTGATAAATGAATTTCATGAAGGATTATGTGGAGGACATTTTGCACCAACCACTACTGCCCACAAAATAATAAGAACTAGGTATTATTGGCCATCAATTTTTAAATATTCATATGAAATGGTGAGGAAATGCCTTTCCTGTAAAAAATTCTCAAGAAAGATGAAGAGGTATGCAATGCCTTTTCAACCTATATTGGTCGAACAACCATTTGCACAATGGGGGATAGATGTCATTGGGCCAATAAATCTAAAATTAAGTAAAGGACATGTATACATTCTCACCACCACATATCATTTTACAAAATGGAATGAGGTAGTGGCATTAAAAAAGGATGATTCTGAAGAATTAATAAAGTTTCTTAAAGATGATATTTTACTAAGTTTTGGGGTATCGAAAAATTTAATCACTCGCAATGGCTCAATCTTCATTGGATCAAAGTTTACTAGTTTTTGTGGATAATATGGTATTGTAATGGGGAAATCATCAAATTACTATACTCAAGGAAATGGACTTGTTGAATCAACAAACAAAACATTGATTCAAATTCTAAAGAAGACAATCGATCAAAATAAATAAATAAATAATTGGCATTTAAAATCGATAGATTCTTTGTGGGAAAGAAGGATGACACCAAAGGATAGCACTGGAATATCCCATTGTGTGATGGTTTATGGAAAAGAATAAAAAATTCCACTTATTATTGAATTGATTGCGATGACTTATGCAGTAAATATTGAAGACACAGAAGACACTCCTCTTATGCAAAAGCCATTGAATTAGTTGTTAAAGCTAATATGAAGAGAGATTTGAAGCATTAAAGAAAATATGTCAGAGGCAACAAAATGTCAAGAAGAATTTTGATCAAAGTGAGACAATAAATAATTTTCAAAAAGGTGAACTAGTACTACTCTAGAACAGAGCGAGAGAAAATCCATTAATGTATACAAAGTTTGAAGCAATCTGGAACGAGCCCTACCTCATTGAAAAGATTTCAAGTTTTAACTCGTACATGCTCAAGGATATGAAGGGAAAAAATTTAATGTTTCTTTATCAATGGCCAGCGTTTGAATATTTTCTTTTCTTGAATTTTTTCTTCTCGCCTATACATAGATTGGTTTCTTTCTTTTGTATATTCTCACCTCCTAGACTCCATATCCCAATGGAGAAGGAAACTAGTCTTGAGATTATAGATTCTTGATAACCTAAAAGGGGTTATCATCCCACAATTGGAGCCAGTTGTTGAACGTCATAAGTCCTTCTTTATTTTCATTTTTCTGCAATTGTATTTTTTCTAAGTATGTTTTCCTCCAATAATCTTCATTGTCATATCTTAACTCCACGACTTATGATTTTTTCCATACTTATGTAATTTTTTTATATTCGTGGATTGGTGGAATCATGGACTTACGGTCTATCACTTTTATTCCTTGAACCTCTTCCCAACACTTAGTTTATTTTTCATTTCACATACTCCTAATTTGTTTTCTTTGTATCCTTACGTCTACATAAGTCTTTCTGAAAAATATCAATACTTAGCCATTTTTCTTATCACAACAAACTCTCGGAGTCACGAACTCACATTTTCATTTAAAATATTCCACTCCACCACCATATTGTGATGTGTCCTTCCTCTTTCACATTTCTCGAGTCATATTAAATGCTAATTCTACGAACTCAACTACTAATTATATCGAGGCAAATTTCATTTATTCTAGGTTAATGTTACCATCATGGATATAATGTAAAATAGTATTTCATTGTTCTGAGTGGCATTACGGAGAAGTATGTCAATCTCCTGAAGATAGTCGAAAGAAGAAAACACTTTTGTGGGGATACCTTGAATCTATTCACCAAAGAATATCACAATTACTATTGGTTGATGGCATATTGGTATTATTCAATGTTACCAGACAACGATAATAATAAAGTTTTGACATCAGGAATAGTTCTCACTGGTTGGGTCCCTGAGGTTTTTGAGTGAAAATATATTGTCATCTAGTGCATTGATAAATTTTTCCAAAATAGAAGAATCATTCCATTACAAAGCGTCTCCCATGTTTCATTGGCAACTTTAGTCTTCAAAATATGTTAAAGTTACAAGAGTCGAACTTAACGTACAAAGGAGAAGATGCCAAAAATTTTCTTAGAGGGAAAAATAATGGAATTGAGCTCTTACAAGACTATTTACATGACCCTACTACAATGTTAGAAGGCCTATCTAGAATCCAGGTTAGTTATTTGAAGGACCCTTATCGAGAATTTTCTTTGCTATTTACTAGAGTTACTAGTCAGGATTCTACAACAACTATTCCCTGTTTGGTCCTGTATATTTATATTTTACAATTCATGAGAATGTTGTTTTCGATTAGGAAAATACCATATTGAATGAAATTTTTGCACAGTTAATGAATTTCAGAACTGATAAAAAGTTCTATATGGAATCTTATCTGGTATTTTCTATCACACATTGTCATATTTTTAAAGATTTGAGTTTTGTAAAAAGGGTAAGCTCAAAAATTGACCACATGACTATGTGGTATCAAGATCTCTAGAGGCAAAAAGTTGTCCATTATTTTTATGAAGTTTACAATGATTTTGTGTCTGAATTTAAGAAATTACTCTTTGGATAAGACACTTCCAGGATTTCATTGGAAGCATCCACCTTTTTGGATAAAAATGGAATTCTTGAGAAAATGGATAATTACAATATTATTAAGATCTTTTGTTCTCATGGAAAATCTATATTTCTTCCTTATTATGTGTCATACATGCTGTTTATCATAGAGGTGGCGATGCAGTATAAGTTCTAGTTTCATGCTTTTTATAAAAGAAGGAAAAATTAGTTTATTCCTTTGCCTTGGCCAGTTGGTGAAATTCATTTGAGAGGAATTTCCAACATCAATGAATATTCTCTTACTTTGACCAGTTTAACTTGAAGTTTGTAGAAGAAATAAAAGGGTTTGATCCTAACCATATTTTTTTATAATCATGTGGTATTAGTTGGGCTCAGCCCCACATTGTTCAATACACTCATATTTGGGGAGGAAGAGAGTGATAGTCATGTACCTCCTATTCGAGGAGTTCATAAAAATTATGGTGACATAGAGACAATCGTGAATACTACAAAACATTATAAGAAAAGAGGGAAACCCTTAAGTGAAAGAAACACTCAGTCACCTGTTGTTTCTCACAAAAGTCTTATGCCTAAAGTAAATCCTTAGTATACAATTACCCAACAAAGAGAAACCCCAAGTAACAATTTTTGGTGATGATGGAGAAATAAATCCTCCTCATGGAAGTTTAGAAAACCCCCATTAATTAATAGTGAAAAGGAAAAGGGTTAATTCTCAACAGGAGGGAGAAGAACAAAACACACTTGAAAATGATATTTTGCTTGATGATATGGATTTAGATGTTGACATTAAATATATTTGGTTTCCAGACGAAGAAGAACGTGACCAAGAAAATGTACAATTTGTTGCATTGGTTGTTCAAGATGAAGTCGTCTTTGATGGAGACATCTTTTATGTGAAAAATGTTTTATTTGATAAGTTTTCAAATAAATTGACCTTTCAAAGAACCTCGAAGAATAAGTAAGGAAAGTCACGGTTCACCATTGATACTAAAAACATGTTTCCATCAAAATTATCTTCAATTCATAAATTCACAAGGGATGTGTTGGATTACTGAGAGGGGGGGTGAATTAGTAATAGCATAATTATAATCCTTTTTCTCCAATTAATCCAAGTGTTATATCAATGTAGAATTATTATACAATAATAAGCAATAAGAAATGAACAATCACACACATACACAGTACACCAGTGTTTTACGTAGAAACCCAAATCGAAAGAAAACCACTGAATTCTTTATCTTATATGTCTTGAAGAATTACATTCATTGGAAGCACCAACTTCTTTTGTTTTCCAGCTGCAACTAGAAGGAGGCTCCAACCCCCTAGTTTATCGGGCTACAACATGAGGGAATATCCAACTCCCCAATTCTTTGGCTAAAACCAGAAGGAGTCTACAACCCCCTATGTTCTTCAGCTACAACCGGAAGGTGGCTACAACCACCTGTCCTTGCCCCGTCCAACCACCCTGAAGTAGAAGTAGAATGATGGAACCACTGTCAAACTATCACTGCGAGATATATTGCTGTAAAAATGTACCAATCAACCTATACCAAACAACATGTACCAATAACCTGGACCATGCATCAACCATGCATCAACCTGTACCTCAACCTGTAATCAACTTGTACCATAAACAAGTGCATCAACCATGCACCAAGCTGTACCAAACAATCTGTAATCAAACTGTACCATACAAAAGTGAAACCAACCATGTACTAGTATGTACCAATCATGTTTCAAGTACTCATCAACTATGACTCATTAATATGTACCAACATCATCAACTATACACCTCATGTATGTTCCAACTCATCAACTACCTGTCTCAACCATGTACCCAACTTGTACCTCAACCAAAATCCCTCATCAATTTCGTCATCCAAATATGATTTGTAACTATGTAATAGACCTGGTTTATATGATCACACACCTACAAACCTTCCTTAACAACAAGAGACTAGCATTTTCATCAATCGTTTCTTTAGTCTCACAAGACTAGTTTTGGATTAGTCAACAACCCTAACTTGAAATAATCATAACTTTGTACCTGTAATGAATAAATATTTGAAACTGATACAAAATGTTATTCAGTGTGTTTTGTACAATTTCTCCATGTGTCACTACTTGGAACTTCTCAGAAAAGGAGTTATGGAAAAAATGGCACACCTTGCTGAATTCTGGATTATTCTAGAGAGCGACCTTGTAGAGCGTGACCCGCATGGAATATTTGTTGAATTTATCTGAAACTATTACACAACATAATAAATACTATAATATAACCATAAAATTTTGTCTTACTAAATTGGTATATGTTATGAAGAAGTTATGGTGTTTTTACCCGAAACACTTGTTTTTGACTAGTTTTAGGACTAGCCACAAACCCTATTTTCCACGGAGTGTAACTCCAAAAATACAACGACTCACAAGATGAATTTTTTACCAAAGATACTTGGATATGTTTCCACATTTTCATAGAAATTTCACGGTCTGGATCATTCTATAAAAAACATTATTGCAAAAATGGTGAGATGGCCTGGAAAAAAATATACCTTAGAAAGCATCATCAAAAGATTTATCCTTCCTTGAATTCCGACCTTATTTTCTTCACTTTCCTCATAAATTCGGCTTAGATATCCTTTGGTTACCTTAGAAACCTATTGGTATTCAATATTCTCAAGTTTTATTTAAATGAGAGAGCCTTTCATTTTATTTATACTCTCCAAGTAGCTTCCTTAAAAATATCTTCTAGGTCACTTTGCCCACTTTTCTTATTTTAGGGTTAACCCACTTTTAATTTCTCCATTAAATTTATTATTTATATAATTGATTTTGTATTCACTTTGAATTATAGTGCACTCATCACTTCACTTTATTATTTACCTTTAAAAACTCTTAAACCACTTTGACTACTTTGAACTTTTGGGGCTTCTAGATGACATATGAGGGTCCTCCAACTTCGTAAGGCCATAACTCTCAAACTGTGAGGAGTTATGTGAAGTTCCACATACCACCAGAAAAGGAATGAGATGTAATATCCATATAGAATAGTATTACCTAAAATTATATCAAAACTCATACCATTATCCATCAAACAAACTTGGGTCCATTACCCAAACCTGGGTTCTCCAACTTCTCACAGTGATAACTCTCTAACCGTGAGGAGTTATGTGAGGTTACACATACCACCGAAAATGGCATGACAAACACTATCCATATAGGATAGTTTCAGTGACAAATTCACTGTCATTCATATCATTATTCCACAAATAAGCATGGGTTCTCTAACCATACTTCTAGGATAACTCAATCCACAAAGCGTCTTCCCGTGAGGGCTTTCACCATAAGGGGACCACTTTGGAGTTCATCCATTTCTACTTATTATAAACCATGACGAGACAACAATGAGTCATATTTACATCAAACAATCTTAGGTCCATTACCCAACCTTTGTGCTACAGGGCTTTCTTCAAGGGTTGACATCAATGACAACCAACCTTAATCAACAATCTCCCCCTTTGGCATTGATGGAAACACTCTAAAGGAATACTAAAATCATATCACTCATGCTCCCCCTGGAACCATGCCTCTGTCCTATGTATCTGATAAATCGGCTCCCTCTGGAACCATGCCTCTGTACTTTGCCTCTGTCCTCTACATATGATAAATATCTCCCCCTTTGTCATCAATGGAAAATGTATCTTTCCATCCGGGGTTGCTCCCCCTGACTGAACTATCCTCTTATGGTGTTTCCTCGTGTAAATCTAAGGCATATAAGATAAGCATTCATTTTGGAGTAGAAATAACTCCAAGTATCTGGCAAATATATTCAAAAGATTCCCGTGGAAGTGGTTTTGTGAAGATGCCTGCCACTTGTTCTTTTGTGCCCACATACTCAACTCTGATGTTCTTTTCTGCAAACTTCTCCCGTAGAAAGTGATACTTTATTGGAATGTGCTTCGTCTTGGAGTGCATCATCGGTTTCTTTGAGATACTGATGGAACTTGTATTATCACAATAGATTGGAATGGGCTCATCATACTCAACCTGTATATCTGTCAGAGTTTGTTTCATCCAAAGAACCTGTTTACCACATGATGTTGTTGCAATATACTCTGCCTCGGTTGTATATAAATATACTGATGATTGTTTCTTGCTTAGCCATGATACTAAAGACTCACCCAAGTAGAACGGTTCTCCACTGGTGCTTCGTTGGTCATCAATACAACCTACCCAATCTACATCTGTGTAGGCAATAAGTGATAGATCATTTCCTTCTGGATACCATAATCCAAACTCTTTTGTTCCTTTGAGATATCTGAAAATCCTCTTCACTGCTAACACATGTGACTCCTTTGGTGCTGCTTGAAATCGTGCCACCTGTCTAACTGCCTACATTACATCTAGTCTGGATGTTGTCACATATAGTAGGCTGCCAATCATTGACCTATATTTCCTTTGATCTGTAGACTTTGAATCATCATCTTTTCTCAGCTTG
Source organism: Picea engelmannii (assembly GCA_009831015.1). NCBI lineage: Eukaryota > Viridiplantae > Streptophyta > Pinopsida > Pinales > Pinaceae > Picea > Picea engelmannii. Next base: position 138,351 of record ML800846.1, read on the forward strand.
CAACTGGTTTGTATGGGAGTGATAACTGGTTTGCAATCTTCCATTCCGAACCTCTTTATCATTTCTCTGATATACTTGGTTTGAGAAATAAAGATTCCTTGGTTGCTTTGACGTATCTGAAGTACCAAAAACAAGGATAGTTCTCCAAGTAACGACATTTCAAATTCATTCTACATATCTTTTGCAAATTTTTGGCTTAACCTGTCATCATCACTACCAAAAATAATATCATCAACATAAAATTCAATTAATAAAATATTACCTTCACTTACCTTGATGTAGAGGTTGATGTCTGCACTTCCTTTTCTGAACCCTGCCTGTTGTAGATACTTATCTAGTCTAGAGTACCATGCTCCAGGAGCCTGTTTTAGACCATACAAGGCCTTCTTTAATTTACACACATAATTTGTATTCTCTGGCAACTGAAATCCTTCTGGTTGTTCAATGTAGACTTCTTCTTCAAGTTCCCCATTCGGAAAATATGATTTTACGTCTATCTGATATACTTTAACATTTTTGGAGCATGCACAGGCTCAAAGCAACCGGATTGCTTCCATTCTGGAAACTGGGGGAAATGTCTCTTCAAAGTCGATTCCTTCAATCTGTGCATATCCTTTACATACCAATATAGCTTTGTTCCTTGTAACTTGTCCATATTCATTTAATTTATTCATGAAAACCCATTTTGTGTTGATCACATTCCTATTCTTTGGTCTTGGAACCAGTTCCCAAGTTTCATTTTTCTCTATTTGATCCAATTCTTCATTCATGGCCTTATTCCAAAATTCATCATTGTTAGCTTCTTCAAAACAGTTTGGTTCAATTGTAGATAAGAGTTATAGGTTTCTTTTTTCTAGTGAACGAATTTTTCTTCTAGTCTTAATTCATGCATCTTTGTTTCCAATAATCTGATCTGAAGGATGATTCTTCTGTACTCATTTTCTAGGTGTCTTTGGATATAATTGTTGAACTTGCTCTTTTGTTTTTGTCAGATTCTCTTCATCTTCCTCTTCTACTTCATCTTCTTCTTCTTCTTCTTCGAAAAGTTGTTCCATTGATTTGTTTTCTTCTTCCTTTGATTTTGGTCTGCCTGTTTCATCAATTGTTACGTTGATTCTTTCCACAACTTTGTTCAATCTTAGATTGTAACATTTGTATGATTTCCTTGTACTTGAGTAACCAAAAATTACTTCTTTTTCCACACGAGAGTCAAACTTTCCCATTCTGCCATCTTCTCTTTTGATGTAGCATTTGCTTCCAAAAACTCTGAAGTTCTTCACATTTGTTGGTCTTCCTTTCCATAGCTCGTAGGGAGTTTTATCAGTGTTGTTTTTTAGCATTACTCTATTTTGAATGTGAACTGTTGTATGCACGGCCTGTGTTCAAAATATATCTATCAATTTGGAATCCATTAGCATTGTTCGAGCCATTTCCTATATTGTCATGTTCTTTCTTTCAACAACTCCATTCTGTTGAGGTGTCCTAGCAAGGAAGAATTTCATTTTTATTCCATGATTGTTGCAATAGTCCATAAATTCATTTGAAGTGAACTCTCCTCCATTATCAAATATCAAGCATTTGATTCTTGAATCCATCTCATTTTCAACCATTTCCTTGTAGATCTTGAAGTTTTCAAAAGCTTCTGACTTGTTCTTGAGAAAGAAAACTGCAGTCATTCTTGTATAATAATCAACTAATAACATAAAGTATCTCTCACCTTTTAAGCCCTTTGTTGTAGTTGTTCCAACTAGACCAGTATGCACAATTTCTAGTGGTCTTGTTGTTGAATATTCCTTTGATTTGAACCTGGTCTTTGTTTGCTTTCCTTGTTGACAATGCTTGCATAAAGTGTTGGTTGGTTTCATGATCTGGGGCATTTCTTTGACTATTTCTCTTTTGCTAACTTTGACAAGGTTATCAAAATGCATGTGACCCATTCTTTTGTTCCATATCCAAATTTCATCTTCCTTTCCTAGACAACACTTTTCATTTCCAATTTCACTTAACACATATATGTTGTTTGAAGTTCTTGCAGCTGTACCGACCAATTTCCCTGAACTTTATCTTCTTATCTCACACTTTTGTGAATCAAAAGTAATTTTATGACCTTGGTCACACATTTGACTCACACTTAGAATATTATGTTGTTGTATCATGGTGTCATTGATGCCAATGGTTTGATTAATTGGGAGATTGTTGGATCATATGTCATTGATGCAAATGGTTTGATTGATTGATGTCAAGTAATTGATTGATTGATTATTGATGAACAATGTATATGTATTGTACTTGATGAGAATGATATATGTCAAAGTGGAAACCAATTGATAAATATGGATCATTGATATGATGCATAAATGAAGATGGATCAATCAGTTGTCATTGATACATGATGATGCATAGTTTGTTTGATGAAAAGATGACTCATTATTGTCTTATCATGATTGATAAGGTGCACAAATGGATGAACTTCAAAGTGGTCCCCTTATGGTGAAATACCTCACGGGAAGACACTTTTGTGGATTGGTTATCCTAGAAGAATGGTTGGAGGACCCATGCTTGTATGTGGAATAATGAGATGAAGATCAATGAAGTTGTTGGTGAAACTATCCTAGATGGATAGTGCTTGCCATGCCATTTTCGGTGGTATGTGGAATGTCACATAACTCCTCATGGTTTGAGAGTTATGGCCTTATGAAGTTGGAGGACCCCCATATGAAGGCTTGAAGCCCCCATGGTCAAAGAAGTCAAATTTCTTGAAAATAATAAATCATTATTTAAATGATAAAGTAAAGTGACAAAATCAAGATGGATTATTTAAATAATAAAGAGAAGTGACAAAATCAAGAAGGAATATTTAAATGATAAAGTATTGGAGAACTTTCTATTTATGGAAAGTGGTTAACCCTAAAATATGGAAAATAGGTTAACTGACCTAGAAATGGGTTAAGTAACCTAAAATTGGGTTAAGTGACCTAGAATATGAAAGTATAAATAAGATAACTATGGTATTTTGTAGATCATCCCTTTTGTGGATCAATGGAGAGCTTCTTGTGAATATCTTTTGGAGTATTGATGGAGAGCTTCTTGAGAATTATTGGTGTGGATCTCTTGAGCATGATTGAAGATCTATTATGAGGAAGAGAGCGAGAAGAGGATCTCATGGACACATCAAAGTTTCGGCAATGTCGGAGATCTTGACGGCAAAATTCTCGGAACTTCAGAAACCCTAGTTTCTGAGGTATACGCGGGATGTCTGTGCTTAGGATGCGTATACATTAAGGTATACGTGGGCTATCTGAAGACATGGAGTGTATGGTGGATAAAATGGTGAAGAGTTGTGTTTGAGATGGTTCCAAGATCTTGTATGATTAGGTCGGTTCTAGATCTACATTCTATGGCCTCAGATATATCACTAAGACACTGGTATGATTACATTATTGTCTTTATGAATACTATTGTTTGATGTGATTGGAATGCTTAGGGAATTCTTGGTATGGCTTCTATGATGTGGTTCAGTTTGGTTGATTTGGTTGATAGAGTGATTAGTACTCTTGTGATTCAGTGGTGACATGATTTCTATGGTATACTAGATGCTTATACATGTTTGAGATAGCATTCATATTGATCTATTGTGGAGCATGAGCAAGCTATTGGAGAGCTTGGAGATGTTGTGACTGGATGTGGGTCAGTTTGGACAGTGGAAGACAGAAGAGAAAGTGATTGTAGGTTGCAAAGGATATGAGCATGTGAAGCAAAGAAAAACCCTAGTTGCTCAAAAGCATACGCATGTTGCATTATACATTGGCCGCATGCACACGCGGGCTATAGTGAGACAGGGTGCGTACACACGTGGGTTGCACTACTGAAAGGTCACGTACCTGTTGACATATTGATATTTGTTGAGGATTGTTGCCTCATCTTAGTTGGTGATGAGGGTGTAAGTTGAGTCTTGCATTATAGAGCTGGTGCTCTTGTAGAGTTGTACTCTATTCAGTTGTTGTTGATAAACCCTGGATTGTTGTTCATAATAAAAAGAAAAATTGTACATACATCTTGTGTTCTTTGTGTTCCTTGTGGTGATGACTTATTGATGATATGTGTTGCTGATATATGTTGCTAATATATGTTCACATCTAACTGGTTATAAATGACAACAATGGGTAATGAATAAATGTTGAAGGTTAACTAATGAGTTTTGTGTGAAGAGGGAATTTTTGGGAAAAAGAGCCCCACACTCATTCACCACCCCCCCCCCCCTCTAAGTGTGGTAGGTGTGTCCAACATATGTTTCATATATTCTACCAGTAGAACATTTTGTGGCTTTTTATTCTTGTTCCCAATTTAGACTATGCCTTCTCCAATGATTTTGGCTGAATTATCATTTCCGAAGAAGACTGATCCATTTCTTTCCTTTCACAATGTAATAAATTTGTCTCTATCACCTGTCATGTGTTTTGAACACCTGTTAGGATATTTAGACACTTAGGAGTTAGTTAAGATCTACTTGGTCTAATATGTTGTTAGGTAAAAGTGTGTTTCTTTAGTATGCATTAGTATGCATTTGTAGTTAGGCAATCCGACGGTAACGATATGTTCCCGACATAGAGTGATCCGACGGTTCATACTCTCCTCGATCTTAACGGCCATTGATCCGTGGCTTAACACCCGATTGGTCCATGATCTCTATTTAAAGAGCATGGAGGGTCATTTGTCGATGATCGATTGTGA
>ML800846.1:148948-168903 GCA_009831015.1 Picea engelmannii
AATCTTTTTCTTTGCATTAATAAACTGCTCCAAGTGGCCGCATTGGCTAGGGCCGTGGATGTTTCCCCGTAGGGGTTTTACCACGTGAAAACATCGGTGTGTTGATCTTTGATCTGGTTATGTGAGTGGTTACTGAAGGTGTTTGTCCTCTGTTGGAATACCTATGTTGTCGAACAACACCCAATATCAACATACCAACTGTGTTTATTCTTCTTATCTTGTAGAGCGATTGTGCATTCTTCAATTCTATACCAATCTTGATTTCTTATCCATGTCGTTTTCTGAGGTTCTTGTTTGTGACTATTGTTATTCTGTTGAGGTTCTTTAGGAGGGATTGTCATTCTGCAATTTTTGTCCATGTGTCCAAAATTGTTACATTTGTAACATTCCACTTTAGTGCTCAAAGATTCAAACCTGTTGTAACTTCTTCTTTGTGTTTCACTAGGTATTCTTGAGTAACCCCTTTGTGTATGACTCTCAAAGTTGTTATTGTTCTTGTTGTTAGCTCTGCAATTCACAACTTTATGTCAAAAATTATTACATGCATAACATAAACCAAAAAATACAATTTGATACCTGGGAGTTGAAGATCTTCTGAAAGAAGGTGCTCTTATGAATCCTTCTTCTTATTGAGGCCTATCTCTCTGTTGTTGATTCTGAAATCTGAATCTTCTTGGTGGAGGAGTGTCCTTGTAATCTTCCTTGTACATCTTCCTATCCCCTTTGATTGTTTTTGCATATCTTTTTGGATTTGTTTCTTGCTCTGTTGTTTTGGAGCTTGATCCATTTTCTGTCTAATTGTATCCAACTCCAGACTTATCAAGATGAGATTTTTGACTATTGATAATGTCATCCAAAACCTTTGAGCTATTCTTCATATTTTTCTTTTGAATATCCTTTCTTAGTGTGACAATCTCTGCTTCCAAGTTTCCAATGATCTTGTCTTTTTTTTCTAGTTGTTCTTTGAGTGCTTCTTCAATTCATTTATCTTCTTCTATTTGAACCTTCAATCTTGTGATCATTTGTTCTAGTTCTCGAGTGTCCTTTTTCTTGTCTAGTTATGCTTGTAGTTTCTTGCTTTTCTTCTTTTATCTTCTAATAACTTCTATGGAACACATTAATTCTTCTCGATAGTCAACTTCTGCCTCTTCAATTTCATCTTCGACTTCTTCATATCCTTCTTCATCTTCTTTATATTATTCTTTGGAGTCTTCTTTGTCATAATCTTTTACTGTCATGAATATAATTCTTCTTGTCTCACTATCACTGATTTCATCTTTATCTGATAATGAGATGTCTTCTTTGATGCATAAGATTTTCTTGAAATCTTTATGTGTAGTTCTTTTTTCCTTTATATGTGTGTTTTCCTTTTGAGTGACCTTCATCATTTCTCTTTTTATTATGAGGAAATTTGTTAGAAAAATGACCAATACCATCACAATTAAAACAAATTAAAGGAAGCTTACCTCTATACCTACCATTGGTTCCCTTATTTAGTCTTTTGATGAAGTTGGCCACTTCTTCATCATCTTCTGAGATGTCATTGCTGCTACTATATTCTTCTTGTTTATTTTTCTTTTGATTTGATTTTTTGGATGCTTTGAAGGCTGCTTCTTTTACATCTGGATTTTCCTGTTCAGTTCACATTTCATATGTTGTGAAGATTCCATGCAGTTTGTCCATGCTTATTGAGTTCAGATCCGATCTTTCTTCTAGTGTTGATATTTTATGGTTGAATCTCATAGGAAGAGATCTTAGTACCTTTTGAACAATTACATATTCTTCGAGTTCTTCTCCCAATCCTATGATTGCATTCATTGTTTTGTCAACTCTTAAGAAGTAGGCTGCAATATTTTTATCTTCCTTCATTTTTAGTTGTTCGAACTGACCTCTGTAAGTTTGAAGTTTTGCTTCTTTGACTTTTGTATCTCCTTCATAAATATTTTGAAGCGTGTCCCAAATCTCTTTGGAGGATTTACAATGTGAAACTTTGGTGAATATTGTTTCACTAAGAGAATTCAAAAGTGCATTTGTAGCTTTGGAATTATTCTGACCAAGTTTCACTACTTTTTCATTTGTTGGTGGAACTATTGGTACTGTGTATCCATCTACAATTGATTGCCAAATTTCAAACCCCTATGCTTCTATATATGTCTTCATCCTTATGCTCCAAAAAACATAATTGTTTCCATCAAAGTGTGGTATTCCATTTTTATATGAGTTGGTACTCTCCATGATCTACCTTTCAGTGGTTAAACTGATTTCTGAAGGAACCTTCTCTGAAACCAATTGTTGGATTACTAAGAGGGGGGGTGAATCAATAATAGCGTAATTATAATCCTTTTTCTCCAAATAATCCAAGTGTTATATCAATGTAGAATTATTATCCAATAATGAGAAATAAGAAATGAACAATCACACACATACATAGTACACCGGTGTTTTACCTGGAAACCCAAATCGGGAGAAAACCACGAAATGATTTATCTTATATGTATTGAAGAATTACATTCATTGGAAGCACCAACTTCCTTTGTTTTCCAGCTGCAACTGGAAGGAGGCTCCAACCCCCTAGTTTCTCAGGCTACAACCTTAGGGAAGCTCCAACTCCCCAATTCTCTGGCTACAACCCCCTGTGTTCTCCGGATAGAATCGGAAGGTGGCTACAACCACCTGTCCTTGCCCTGTCCAATCACCTTAAAGTAGAAGTAGAATGATGGAACCATTGTCACACTATCACTGTGAGATATATCGTTGTAAACCTATACCAACAAACCTATACCAAACAACCTGTACCAATAACCTGAACCATGAATCAACCATGCATCAACTTATACCGCAACCTGTACCATAAACAAGTGCATCAACCATGCACCAACCTGTACCAAACAATATGTAATTAACCTATACCATAAAAAAGTGCAACCAAACATGTACCAAGTATGTACCAATAATGTGTCAAGTACTCAACAACTATGACTCATCAATATGTACCAACATCATCAACTATACACCTCATGTATGTGCCAGCTCATCAACTACTTGTCTCAACCATGTACCCAACTTGTACCTCAACCAAAATCCCTCATCAATTTCATCATCCAAATATGATTTGTAACTCTGTAATAGACCTAGTTTATATAATCACATACCTACAAACCATCCTTAACTTTAACAACAGGAGACTAGCATTTTCATCAAACATTTCTTTAGTCTCACAAGACTAGTTTTGGATTAGTCAACAACCCTAACTTGAAATAATCATAACTTTGTACCTGTAATGAATAAATATATGAAACTGATACACAATGTTATTCAATGTTTTTTATGCAATTCCTACAGGTGTCACTACTTGGAACCTCTTAGAAAAGGAGTTATGGAAAAAATGGCACACCTTGCTGAATTCTGGATTATTCCAGAGAGCGACCTTGTAGAGCGTGCCCACACAGAATATTTGTTAAATTGATCTGAAATGGTTACAAAAAATACTATAGACTATACGTTAACCATAACATTTGTTCTTACTGAATTTGGATCTTTTATGAATAATTTATGGCGTTTTTTACCCGAAACACTTGTTTTTGACTAGTTTCAGGACTAGCCACAAACCCTATTTCCCACGGAGTGTAACTCCAAAAATAAAATGAACCAAAAGATTAATTTTTTACCATAGATACTTGGATATGTTTCCTCGATTTCATAGAAATTTCACAGTCTGAATCATTCTAGAAAAGCAATTTATTGCGAAAATGGTGAGATGACCTAGAAAAAAAAAAACCTTAGAAAGCATCATCAAAAGAATTTATCCTTCCTTGAATTCCGGCCTTATTTTCTTCACTTTCCTCAGAAATTAGGCTTATATATCCTTTGGTTACCTTAGACACCTATATTTATTCAATATTCTTAAGTGTGATTTAAATGAGAGAGCCTTGCCTCTTATTTATATTCTCCAAGTAGCTTCCTTAAAAACATCTTCTAGGTCACTTTGCCCACTTTCCTTATTTTAGGATTAACCCACTTCTAATTTCTCCATTAAATTTTTTATTTAAATAATTGATTTTGTTTTCATTTTGAATTATATTGCACTCATCACTTCACTTTATTATTTACCTTTAAAAACTCTTAAACCACTTTGATTACTTTGACCTTTTGGGGCTTCTAGATGACATATGAGGGTCATCCAACTTCGTAAGGCCATAACTCTCAAACTGTGAGGAGTTATGTGACGTTACACATACCACCAGAAATGGAATGAAATTTACTATACATATAGAATAGTATCACCTGAAAATATATCAAAACTCATATCACTATCCATCAAACAAACTTAGGTCCATTACCCAAACCTAGGTTCTCCAACTTCTCATGGACATAACTCTCTAACCGTGAGGAGTTATGTGAGGTTCCACATACCACCTGAAATAACATGACAAGATCTATCCATATAGGATAGTTTCACTAAAAAATTCACTGGCGTTCATCTCATTATTCCACAAATAAGCATGGGTTCTCTAACCATACTTCTAGGATAACTCAATCTGCAAAGTGTCTTCTCGTGAGGGATTTCACCATAAGGGGACCACTTTGTAGTTCATCCATTTTTTCTTATTATCAACCATGACAAGACAATAATGAGTCATCTTTACATAAAAAACTCTTGGGTCCATTACCGAACCTTTGTACTACGGGGCTTTCTTCAAGGGTTAACATCAATGACAACCAACCTTAATCAACAAGATGCATTTGTAAATGTGGATGAACCTGCACAGATAAGATCTAGCTATAAAAGGACATACACAATTTGCAAAAAAATGAGAAAAGAAGAAAACAAGAGAGAGAGAGAGAGAGAGAGAGAGAGAGAGAGAGAGAGAGAATCAAATAATTGTATTAACTGAATGAAAGAATGATACAATACAAGTGATATATGTTGCATAGATCAACTAATGCACCATAATGCACGAGATAATGTGCCATAGTGGTGGTCTAGAGTGATCTGGACACACACCAACAGTTATGGGAGTTAACTGCCACCTAGTCTAAGTTAACTAGCCTCTCATTCCTCAGTTAAATAACCGAAAGCATCAGTAATGTGCCACTCTGGTGATAATACCAAGGACAATGTGGATTATTAGTGATGATCCCAATGCTCCATGGTGATGGAACCAATGTGGCATCAAGACTTCACTCAACTTATCCAATTGAAGTGTGAACTGGAGAGAATATTCCTCTAAAATGTAGGAAAATTAATATTCTCCCTAAAATGTAGGAGACTGGATAATGACTAATAAACATAGGGAAAAAATTAAGAAAAAGTAATCCTAGGTGTGTGTGAATTATCTCCAACACCCCCCCTGAACATCACTATAATGAAATAAAAGAATGGGTCCTGACAAAAAGGCCATGTTAGGTACCTAAAGAAACAAAAAGACACTAAAATAAATGAGAAAAAACAGAAAAAATCATGGGAAAACCCCCCCTCAAGGTACAATGTATCAAAAAAAAGAACTGACAGTTGCTAGGAAAATGTGTCCTTCACTCCAAGACGACTGCGCAGAGAATGAAACTTATGCTCAGTGAAGGTCTTGGTGAATATGTATGCAGTCTATTCTACTGAAGGACATAATTGCAGGTCGATGATCCCCTCATGTACTAAGTCTCAGATGTAGTGCATGTGGATATGGTTGTTCTTCGTTCGCTGCCTCTAAATTGGATCTTTGCAAAAATTCAGAGTGCTCTAGTTGTCACACCAAATGAAAATCGATTAGTGAAATTGAATGCCCAACTCAGCGAGAAAATGTTGTAGACACATAGCCTGAATGGTTATGTTAACTACCGCTATGTACTCTGCCTCGGTTGAAGATAGAGAAATAGAAACCTGCTTCTTTCTCGACCAACAGATGGGCCCAAAACCCAAACTGGTTGAGTAACCAGATGTGGACTTGTGATCAATGTTGTTGCTATCCCAGTCAAAATCAACGAAATCGATGAGGTACAATGTAGAGTTTAGTGCATAGTGAATCCCAAAGGTGATGGTTCCCTGTATGTATTGAAGGATATGCTTTGCAACCTTCCAATGTAGCTCATGAGGCTCTTGCATAAATCGAGATACTGCTCTGACTACATAGGATAGGTTTGGTCTATATTGTGTGAGATACAACAATATCCCTACTAGTTATCATTACAGTGTGTTGTCTGCTAGTGGAGTGTCCCCACCATCATCAACTCTGACTTATGATGGGAAAGGAATTGGGGTAGACTTACATTCTGTCATGTGGAATCTCTCAAGGAGATCTCATGCATACTTGGCCTAAGATAGTTTGAGTCTTGATGCATCCTGATTGATCTCTATACAAAGGAATAAATGTAGCAGACCCATGTCCATCATCAAGAACCTATCATGTATAATCCTCTTGAATGCAACAATCATTGAAGTCAAGCAACCAATGATCAACAAATAATCAACATACATAACTAGGAGTAGAAGTGAATCAACCATCCTGAGCATGTAAACGTTCAGGTCTAAATTTAAATGTACAAATTTCTGTGACAACATGTAGGAGTCTATCTTGGCACACCATGCCCTTGGGGTATGCGTAAGTCCATAAAGGGACTTCTTCAGTTGACATACCAAATATGAATCAAGCATGAATCCCTTGGGCTGCTCCATATAGATCTCCTCAGAGAGATATCCAAGAATAAATGCATTCTTCACGTCCATATGATGGAATTCCCATCCATTGTCTACTGGAATGACAAGTTCCAAGCATATGGAATCCATCTTTGCTACTGGAGAGAAGGTCTCGTCATAGTCAATGTCATGCACCTGCTGAAATCCTTTGGTGACTAGCCTGGATTTTTATCTTCTAACCTATCCATATGTTGTGATCTTGGTCCTGTAGACCCATCTGCACCTGACAAGTTTCCTTCCTGAAGGAAGGGAAACCATATCCCAAGTCTAGTTCTCGAGGAGGGAATTGTACTCCTCCTGCATGGTGGATTCCCAAAAGAGATTCTCAGCAACCTCACTATAGGAATATGGATCTAAATACTGAACCAAGAAAACATTCCTGGGTGGCATCAGTTCAGTGGTGGTGATTGCAAGAGGAGGCTTGAAATTAGATTAAGTCCTCTTGGTATCAACTGGATCCCCAACAAGATATTTTGCATCCTGAAGAGTAGTCTTGGCCCACTTGGGCCTCAACTTTGGATTTCCACATGAATTTGAATGAAATGACTCTACATATGACTGTACTGAATCGATATCTGAATCATCTGAATCATAATTCTCATTTTAAGAAGAGATGAAATGTGCATTATCATCATCTCTAACGGGTGGAAGAACAAAAGTGTCTGCATGTGGCTCCTGAGGTACATGTGAGATACTTTCCTTGAATTGGACACTGCAAAAATTATGAGTTGGTCTATAGAGGGATCAATGAGTCTGTATCCCTTCACACCATTTGTGTATCCAACAAAGATAAACTCTATACTATGTGGATCAAGTGTCTTCCTCTTCTCAGAGGGAATCCTGGCCCATGCACGTGAAAAAAATATACAGAAGTGGGTCACTTCTGGTTTGAGGTCGCTCCAAGCCTTAAAGGGGGTCTTATCCTTGACATATCTATGGGGAGATTTTTTTTGTATGTAGTTCGCACAATTACGTGCGTCATCCCATAATATCCGTGGAAGTGACTTTGCACGCAAGATGCCATCTCTTTCAAGGATCTATTCTTCCGCTCAACAACTTCATTTTGTTGTGGAGTATAGGGAACCAACTACTCTAACTGAATCCTGGCCTCAAGAAAAATATTTTGTACGTCATGGTTGAAATAACCCCCCCCCATTATCTCTTTGGAGGACTTTGATCTTTCTTCCTGATTGTGTCTCAACAAGGTCTTAGAAATATTTGAGATGCTAAAATACCTCAAATTTTTGCCTAAGAAAGAAAGTCTAAGTGTAGCATGAGAAATCATCAACAAAAATGAGCATGTACCTTGATTTACTGATTGATGGATGCAGAAAAGGGCCCATGATATTACTATGAATTAGATACAAAGGAGAGGACGCCTTCTAAGTCTTTCCTTTGTCAAATTTCTCTTGAGGGTGTTTTCCAAGGACACATCTCTCACATATTCCTTTGGAGAAGTGGATGTCATGCAGACCTTCAACCATTCCCTTCTTGCTAATTTGTTTCATGTATCTTAAATTTAAATGCTTGAACCTTTCATGTCATATCCTACTGCTTTCATCAACATGCGTAAGCAGTAATGTAGAATCTGGTTTAATAAATTTAGAAAATGTGTAGAGTCTGGATTGGTGATTTACCTCACCAATAGAAACTTTGGAATTGGTTTGCATGTCATAGATATCCACTACATCAGGTGTGAATATTAATCTCTTTCTGGTGCCACATTTTTTCATCTGATACACGGAGAGAAGATTGACAGAGAGTTTGGGATCATGTAGCACATTCTCGAAGCTCTCGTTTGTGAGTTCAACTCTCCTTTTTCTGGTGACTTTGACTGGAGAGTCGTCCCCCATCATAATAGGAGGACCTTTTAATGCATCCAATGAATATTATACTTCCTTTATGGATTCCATGTGGTGTGATGCACCTAAATCTATAATCCAAACATCAGGAGATAAGTTAATGGAAATCAAAGCATGACTAGAATTACCTTTCTTGGGGTTTTTATCTTCTGGCTTCATCTTCTTGGAACCCTTGGGGATGTGATATCCAAGGTTGTTTTTCTGAATTATTTGTGCCATTTGATCTATCTGCTTCTGCATGCATGCAAATTCTGGATGGAATTTGTGTTGGCAGTAAGTGAATTTCTCCCCTTTTCTTCCCTTTCCACGTTTGGATCCAGAGGAATCATTGAAGGGTTTTGAGTACCCTTGCTTCTTTAGATTTTCATGTGAATTTCCTTTGTCTTTGTTTTTAGATTTCTAATTTTGGTGACTTCTACCATCTTGCACAACAACCTTTGAGCCTTTGATTGTTCCCATGTTGATGAGCTTGGTCTTCTCTTGCATAAGAGACTTGATAAAGACCTCAAGAGAGGGCATGGTTCAGGTGGCTCCAAAGGCGAACCTAAATGAATGAAATGTGGATACAAACATAGAGTATTCCGGACCAAATTTGGAAATAATGGTAAGAACCATTTTTTTCTCCTCCTTATATTTATCAACCTTGCATGCCTTCAGTTGCAACAAAAAATCCTTATATTTGGTAAAAAACAGTTGGAGATTGTATAAGGTTTTTGGATCCAAAGTGAGAAATTCCACCTCAAGCATGTGTCCCCTCATCTCATCAAGTTTTCCAAAAATTCCTTTCATGGTGGTCTAGACTTCATTGGGGGTTTTATGGGAGGATATGTAAACGAGTAGTTCAAGAGAAATGAGACTGCAAATAGTTCCATACGCTTCATCCATATGATTCAAATACTCGTATTTTTCTATGGCTGATGTCATTTTGGTCTATGTTCCCATGGTTAACCTGTATAATCCTCTTCTTCAAATATGCAATTACATCTTGTGCTTCCATACAAAGAAATTGTACGGTGTAAGAATCATTTTTTTTTGGAAATTTCATTTTCCCGTTGTCTTCAATCTTCGGTACCTGCGAAAATATTCTAGTGTGTCTTTTTCCTAGAAATCACTTGGCTTCGATAACATGTAAATGTGGATGAACCTTCAAATATAATATCTATCTAGTAAAGGACATACACAATTTGCAAAAAAATGAGAAAATATGGAAACGAGAGAGAGAGAGAGAGAGAGAGAGAGAGAGAGAGAGAGAGAGAGAGAGAATCAAAGAATTGTATTAAATGAATGAAATAATGATACAATAAAAGTGATATATGCTACATAGCTCAACTAATTCATCATAATTCATGATATAATGTTCCATAGTGATGTTCTAGAGTGATTTGGACACACACCGATAGTTACGGGAGTTAACTGTCACCTAGTCTAAGTCAAATCTGGTGATAATACCAAGGACAATGTGCATTAGCAGTGATGATCCTAATGTTGCATGGTGATGGAACCAATGTCGAATCAAGACTCCACTCAACTGATCCAACTAAAGTGTGAACTCAAGAAAATATTCCCCTAGAATGTAGGAAAATGAATATTCTCCCTAAAATGTAGGAGACTGGACAATGATTAATAAACATAGGGAAAACCTTAGGAAAAATAAATCCTATGTGTGTGTGAAGTGTCTCCAACAAAATTGGACGTTTCAATAATTAATATGGAATAGGTATATCACATGCTTAAGGAGAGATTCAAAGAATTGGAGGAAACTCGCATGCCCCCACCTATATTAGCTACCCCAGTTGTTATGATACAACATGACATAACACTTCAAGGAAATATAGAGTAAAATTTGAGATTAAAAGAAATTTCAAGCTTAATCATTTCTACTTGACACTTTGTTGAAAAGAATATAAAGAAAAGAATGTCCCTCATTTTAGATTTATGGGACTTGGTGAATTTTTTTTTTCTCTCGGGCTTAGAATTCAAAATACTAAAGAATATCTAAATGCAGACTTGAATAATGATGAAGGATTCTTCACAGATGGAGTTTCTATGTTTATAGCAAAATTCTAGGCAATGACAAATCATAGAATAAAACAATAATATTTACCCTCCCAAAGCCATATGAAACAATTAAAGGCATGTTGGATTGAAAGAATTAGTACATTAAAGGGGTTGTTAAATCAATTAAAATAAATATCACGAAAAAATAATAAGGTATACTCAAATATTATTGGTTTGGATATTTCTAGCACAAGTATTGAAGTTTCAGATCCAAAATTAATATAAAATTCAATGATCATGAGCAGGGAGAAATTTGAAGAGCAAGTCAAAAATTTGAAGAAATCATCAGCCAAAATATTTGATATTATGGTTGAGTACACTTATGATGACATTGATAATTGGCTTGTTGAGTACACAAATAAAAATGAATACATTGAGACTATATTGCAAAATTTATCCATTGACCATAGAGAAATTGAGAGTGAATTGTTAAATATCAAAGTAAAGCAAGAAATGAGTGTTTCCCCATTAAGGGAATATGTTCAAGAATGGTTAGACAAGGCTATAACCAAGATTGTTGAATTTCCAATGGAAGCGGTTACAACCGACACATAATCACAACATGAAAATATATAAAAGGCGCATCAACAAGAAAATGAAAGAGAGAGAATCCATCACATTAAGTCCATACTAATTACATACTTTCTTCCTTATCAGATTTCATACATTTATATTTATTCTTTCATTGGAAAAGTATAACTATATTTTGATAACTTCCTCCTTGTCTTCTTTCCAGATATTGTTTCTCGTGCTCCATTCCATGTTCTTCTCTTCATTTCATTTCTTGTAAATATTTTTATGGTCCACGGGAGCCCCAATCCCATTCCATTAATGGACAAATGCCTTTAAATTTCAAGTATTGTAATAGACATACTGAAGATAGTCCATCTCAACCAATATGAAACCATGTCAAATGTTGATCTATGTCTTGTGCATTTGGACTCTCTGTTCTTGTATTGCTTGATGTATATGTAGAATTCCCTGAATGAATAATCTATCCATTGTCACTTCTGCCTTGATAAACAATTTTGCTTGTACTGTCATCATATGTACTTGATTCATGACATAGTATTTAAAGATGCTTATAACATGCACCTTTATCCCTCTTATTTTTTAAGAGGATTATTTCTCCTTTACCATCTCTAAATTTTTTTGCATTACTTCGATGCTCTTTCCTCTCTTGAACTACATGTTCCAACTACCTACATCCTTTTGTTCCTTTGCTTTCAATTCTTCAAAACCAGGAATGTTGTCTAAGACAATTCGATCCATATGTATCCCTTTAGCTGATTACAAGACAATACATTTGTCCATATTGTTGTCTAAAGCTTAGAAATATTCTTAACGAGATTCCTCTCATTGTAAAATAATATGTATATAGGTGGATATCTAGAAATATCTAACGAGATTCCTCTCACTGTATAACAAAGTGTAAGGTGTAAGGTGGCCATCTAGAAAAATATAATGAGATCCCTCTCACTCTTTACAACATCTAAGGTGGAAATATAGAAACTCTCTTTACAAAATTCCTCTCACTCATACAAGGTGGAAATATAGAAATTTAAAGAGTCTCTCTCACTCTCATAATTTACAATGATTCACTTACAAGCCTTCTAATAGACTCCAGGATATTTACACATATGCATAATATTTACAAATATACATATTTACAAATTTTTAAAGATGGTTTACTTATGGAATCATTCTCCCAAGTGTACTAGGAGGAGTCTCACAGCTTCTAACCTCTGACAATGGCTCTGACGTTGATGTTGAATCTGACATTGAATCTGTTATAGAAAGATTTTTCCCACCCTATGAAATCTTGCACATAGGGCCTTTTTCCATTTCCCTATGCAGACTTTTCATCCTGTTTTGCAAATCCCAGAGCTAAAAATACATTTTTTTCCACATGAATGCACCTTGCCTACTATACAACATGCGTATACGTGGGTTGCACCACTACAACCCGTTTACATTGGGATTTGTGCCCAAAAATGAAAATTGGCGTTGGGTTTCCATGTCACTATAGGAGATCAGTGATCCTTGGCCTTCCATATACTGGAAACATTCTAAATCGGTCCTTCAATTCCATTTGAAGGCTATAAATGGGCCAATTTCGAGCTATGGAAAGGAGGAGAAAGAATTCAACTTTGATAGCAAAGTTACTCTGGAGAAATTATTCATTTCACATTGAGTCTGCATCCCTTTGTCCTTTAAGTCTGAACACAGTGTTCATCCCCCAAGCTCTTCCCTTATTGATTGAGAACTTCATTGTCTCTCTTCTATGATATTGCCTTTGGTGGAGGATTGAAGTGGTGGAGGCCCAGCTGGGAGGAACTTAGTTTCTCGATTCCGAACAGTGCTGACACAAAAGTCTATAACTTTTTTCACTTATGTTGATCATATATTAATAGAAATACTCCTTTCCCATCCAATTGATATCTTGAAAATATTTGAATTGGTATTCCATGGGTGTATTTGTTATGTATATTAATGGATTATGCTATTGAATGTGATAACATCATATATTATCACCATATTATTTCTTTACTTGGTTGTTGAGGACTAGTTGCAGGTATATTGTTTTGGGTCAAGTGCTCAACAATGGACTTCATCGAACGTCTGGACGAGGTAGTAATTTTGTATTGTCTTTCTAGCATATTTGTTTATCTAGCATACTTGAGAATAGAGTTGATTTTTGTAGTCGTTTCTGTCTATTGTGGTTTTCCCCTAGCCATAGAGATATTTTTCTCGTAACAGAATATAATGCAGAATCTGAAATTGAATCCAAGTAACCATTGGATTAAACTATAGGTCTTCCCAATAACCTGTATAATCTCTGCTTGCAAATACAAAGCACTATTGTTGTGTATGGAGTAGCTTCCCTTGAATACACAAGTACTCGACCATTCTAGAATGTGATTGCATGACCTTCATCCTCAAATGTTGCAACTAAGAGTAGGTTTACCTTTAAGTCTGGAACATGCAACATATGTTCGATCCCTAGAAATCCTCCCAACTCGAGATGGAATCTTACATATCCATACCATTGTATTTATTTTCTGTTATTGGTTCCAGATCCCACAAAGCAATATGTGTCGAACTTTGAGAAAATCAGAAATATTGATCTTATTATGGTCATGTGGTGATATGAGCCACTATCCACAAACCATTATTTGATGTCTTCATATATCACTTTGCCAAGACCAACCATCAGAAAGTATTCTTTCCCGAGACTTTCAGTAAGACCATTGACTTCATTTGAAGCTTCTACTAGTCTTCTCATAAGTGTCTCTATATCTTTCATGTTCTAATTCAGACATAAGTGTGGGTAAAGTGTCCAACATTTCTCAATACGATGTCCACTCTATCACAATAAGAGCAAAGCATATTGTTCCACGATCCTTTCTTATCACTCCTCCTTTTCCTTTGACTTGAGAAATAATCTTCCTTCTTCTTGGAGGGATTTAATTGCATATATTGTCTTCTTAGATACTTCTCCATATCACGGTTGCTAGTTCGACATGAGGCACATGGATAACTAGACCATTCACTAGTAGAAAAATTCTTCATTCCTTCTTCTGTAGCATGCACATCTTTCCTTGAATATGCCTTACAGATGTTACTCTTCTCTATATTAGAAGGTAAGTCCAATTACTTATATATGTTTTCTTCATCTGAGGTTCTCTTTTCTTCAGCTACCCTCAAGCACTCTCCATCTTGATGAAAAAAATAATAATATGAAGAGTATTCTTTCTCAATCATGTTCTTGGAGGTAGATAGTGGAAGAGAGACTATCTCATTCTTTGATTGTCCAACTTTACTGATTGATGGTGTCATTTGCAACTTTCTCTCTAATTCATGAAAAATACTCATGTGGAAATCCTCATGACATAACAGTCGATCTTGCAGCCTTGGCTTCTCTTCCTCAAGAGCTTGCAACCGCATTCTTAAATCAAAATTCTCTCTCTGGATTTTCCAATTAATGTTCTTTTGCAACCTCTATTTCATAAGGACTTTAATCATCTTTCTTTCTTGAAAGAGCCTTCAAAATATTCACCGGATGGACTTTTGGATCTCATCGCTACAACAACTTGAAACACATGCAAAAAACTAGCTATGATACCAACCTAATCTGAAAATCCTTAGACACCAGCTATTTATTTATCTAGAATAATTTACTGATCGTATTGAGGTGGTTTTTGGAATTCTAATGATGTGATTTTTACCCAAAAACTCATGAACTGAATATTATTTTGTTAATCGGTGAGACGATTACAAATGAGGTTTTAGAGAATGTGGGAGGCCAGGAAGCATATTCCTTCATAGATGGATTCTCAGGTTATCATCATATTCAAATAGCTCCATAGTATAGGAACGAGACTACATTTTCTATAGAATGGGGATCCTATCATTATACAGTTATTCCCTTTGGAATGAAGAATTTACCAGCTATCTTTTCAAGGGTGGTAGTAGTCTCTTTTAAGAATTTCATACATAATTTTTTAGAAGTATATTTGGATGACTAGATTGTTTTTAGTATATTGAAGGATCATGTAGAAGTATTAAGACTAATGTTGGTAACGTGTAGGAAATGTCATATCTCATTGAACATCAAGAAATGCATTTTCAATGCACCTTTTGGGATACTATTAGGACATCTGGTATGCATAAAAGGTTTATTGGTTGACCCTACTAAGATTGTTGTAATTGTGAACTTACCACCACCAAAGTCACTGCACTAGTTAAGAGCCACACTTGGCCATATAGGGTACTACAGGAAATGTATCAAGGGGTATGCACAAATTACCACGCCAATGGAAAATTTTTTGAACAAGGACACCAAATTTCAGTGGAACGAGGATTGTCAGCAGATATTGGATACTTTAAAGGAGAAGATGGTGACAACACCTATTTTAGTGTTTCCAAATTGGGAAAAAACATTTCATGTGCATGTATATGCATCAACAATAGCACTTGGAGCAATTTTGGCACAGCCATGAGTAGGTGACCTAGAGCATCCTATATCCTTTGCAAGCAGGATGTTATCAAACTCATAGTAGAATTACAACACAACAAAAAGAGAAGGCATAGCCAGGGTGTATGCACTACAAAAATTCAGACACTACTTATTGGGAAAGCACTTTAAAATGTTCACAGATCATTATGCCCTCAGATATTTAGTCAACAAGCCAGTGTTGGGGGGGGAGGATCTATAGATGGCTATTATTGTTTCAGGGGTTTGATTTTGAAGTAATAGTTAAACCAGGGAAAATGAATGCAGGAGTAGATTGCTTATCAAGGATAACCAATGGAGAAGAACCTACTAACTTAGAAGACAATTTCCCTGATGTGCAATTATTTTTAGTACAAATAGTCAATGAGTACTTTGTTGATATCATTTAATTCTTGAGCACATGATTTGCACCAAATGAGTTTAGTACCGCGCAAAAGAAAAACCTGGTAGTTAGATTTGCAGACTATCAATTGATTTCATATCATTTATACAAGTTGGGAACAGACAACATTTTGAGAAGGTGTGTGATGGGGCATGAATGACCCATTGTTCTAGTAGAATCTCATGAAGGTATAGTTGGAGGACACTACACAGGAAAGGATACCAAGCAAAAGGTATTTCACAAAGGATTATGGTGGCCAACAATTCATAAGGATGCAAAAGTATCTTGTCAGGACTGTGACGTTTGTCAGATATTTGGAAAACCCAACAGGAGGGATGAGATGCTCCTAAGGCCCCAAGTAACTCTTTAGGTATTTGACAAGCTAGAAATATATTTTGTAGGACCTATTAATCTACCAGAAAGAAAGTCAGGAGCAAGATACATCATTACTATGATAGAGTATTTAACGAGATGGGAAGAAGCAACACCAGTCAAGGATTACAACGCAAAGACAATATCACACTTCTTATTTGAGCAGGTGATTACAAGATTCAAATTTCCTAGGATTTTGATGAGTGAACAAGGAACACATTTTATTAATAGTACCATCCAGGCTATGACTGAGGAATTTGAAGTCTATCACCAAAAGAGTACACCATATCATCCTCAGGAAAATGGGATAGTCAAATATTTCAACAAGATTTTGGAGAATTCCTTGACAAATATTTGTAATGTTAACAGAGATAATTGGGATTTAAAAATACTAGTAGTATTATGGGCATACAATACTACATGCAAGAAGTTGATAGGACATACACCCTTCATATTGGTGTATGGATAGGAAGCAGTGGTGCCAATAGAATTTTTGGTACCCAGTATGTGCATTGAAACAATCACAAATATGACAAAAAGAGGCATAGTAAATAAAGGTTAAGTCAACTTATGGAACTTGAATAAGACATAATTTTGGCAGGATTCCACCAAGAGGTGTAGAAAGGAAGGGACAAATCCTGGCATGACAGACACATAAAAATAAGATCTTTAAGGAGGGAGATATAGTTCTCCTCTATGACAATAAATATTTGCAACATCCAGGTAAGTTCATAATGCATTGGCTAGGGTCATATGAAGTGAATTATGTCACGGATGGAGGATTTGTGCAGCTAAAGGACTTGACAGGAAAATAAATGCAGGGTTTGGTGAATGGTAGTCGGATGAAACTATATAGGGATAGTTGACCTAGTAACTCTCAGTAGTTGCAGCGCAGTGAGGAATCCTTGTGTATAGTGTAATATAGTAGAAGTTAGGAAAGAAAATGAAAAAAAAGTAGAAAAAGAAGAAAAATACAAAAAGAGGAGGAAATTGGTTGAATGGCAGAAAACTGAAAAAAAAATTAGCACATCACAGACAGAGAAACTAGCACGATAAGAAGTAAAGTTACTGCGCGACGGATAATAGTGACAGAACGAAAATGCAGTGCATTGAGGAAGCATCACAACAGAAATTTGCAACACACCGGAAAAGTGGAAAGTGGTTGGAAAAGACAAACCAACCAACAGAAAAATCAGGCATGAAACGAGCATTTATGAAATTTAAGGAAGCATGTCGAAGAAGCTTTAGAAAATTTATGGTAGTAAAGGAAGCGTCTTTGAGAATATTTACGACATTTATGAGGACTTATATTATTGGAAAACATGCCACATAGCCCTCATTGTGAATTTGAGCATACATAGAGCTAAGGAGAATAAAGACTAGTCCAGGTGGATATCGGTGGCCACACACCTATTCCAATTGGCTCAAAATAGTCTTCTGGAAATTTACTATTTTTAGCAGTTTTTCGGTTCCTAAACTTCTGGGGCCATTTTGAGGGCCTAAATGAAGTTTTTTGGGGATCAAGCACCCTAATGATGGCCAAAGTCTTTGATTGAGCCCTTAAAATGAATCTCCTCAATGACACATTTCCAACGACCTATTGCTCACCCAAAATGGAGATCGTATACCAAAGTTACGCCCCCGGGAAGTTGATACACCAAACTACCCAAAATTGGGTCCACAAAACTGTTGGATTTTCATCTTCCGGGGTCAGGGTTTTTTATTTTATTTATGTTAAAAATTCCTTTAAAGCCTCATTGTAATCCATGTTCTTCGAATGTGAGTAGTCATCACATCTCTTCTCAGAGATAAGCTGCCACCATTCTAGCGAGTCTTTCATTCTGTATTTTTACAGTCTTGTACATATTGCTCATTAATAGAAATTGTGTATTAATGTATCTCTGTGTTTATGGTTATATCTTTGATAAATATCTATTGTATTATGGGATATCCAATACATCTCTATACATTTATTTATTATATATCCACTGTCATTTCATGCTGAAAATAATCTGGATCAGTGGTATCAGAGCAGGTTGCTCTTGATCATTTTTTAGTGTGTGTCCTTGATGAGGTTTGAGTATAGAAAGTTAGGTATCGAGCATGTATCTCTAGAGGAAAATTTCTCTCACACACCCAATAAACCCTCTATGGCAGAAGAAAATAAAAACGACAAAGTAGACAATTCTAGTAATCCGTTGTTTGAGCAAGCTCTCACGTGACAGAGGGATGAAATGATGGAGAATTATTTACACATCCTTGAACGCCTCTCGATAAAAACCGGTGCGTCTTCATCAAGAGGAAACTTTGGTGGCACATCTCCTTTCAAGGTACAATTTAATTTTGATATTCCCATATTTGAAAGACAAATAGATGCAAATTCCCTAAAAAAATGGTTAAATCTGCTAGAAGATTATTTATATGTTCACAATTTTTCTGACAGGGAAAATATCACCTTCACACTCCTTAAATCTATCCCTCATGTCAAACATTGGTGGGAAACTTACTGGGAGAAAATTTCCACAGAGGATTCTGGAATATATGGGTTGAGCCCACTTGGGATTTTTTTGTGGATGCGGACAAGGAAAAATATTACCCTGTTGGTAACTATGATGACCGGTACATGAGATGGACCATGTTGCATCAAGAGAGGGGCCAAGCAGTGTCGAAGTTCACAAACACATTTCATACCTTGTGCACCAATTTGGGTATCAAATATTCTAAGAGGCATTTGGTTCTGAAATATTGTGGGGCTCTGCACATGTACATTCAAACTGAAATGGAGTTTCTAGACATCTCATCACTGGGATCTGCCTATTGATATGTTTTCAAAATTGAGAAGAAATTTAGGCACCAGAAGAAACGAGAGTTTGGGTCTGCAAATATAAAACAACCAAAGTATAATAAAGATGTCCCTAACAAATAGCCTCCGGAAACCATTCCAAGCCATGGGAAAAGAAGGGTCATGGGAAGACGAAGGACACTGGAGAGTGGTGTGATTTCCACAAAATCCCCTAGCACAACACTAATGAATGTCACTCAAAAAAATCATTGGTGGACGATATCAAAGATAAGGATCCGAACCCTGATTCAGAATTTGATTAAGAAAATAATGGAAAAAGATAAATCATCGACGTTGTTAAGAACCAAATATCAATATAGCATAGAAAAACCTTAGAATAAGTACTCAACACATTGAAAAAGAGAGAAATTCAAATAATA
Organism: Picea engelmannii; assembly: GCA_009831015.1. NCBI lineage: Eukaryota > Viridiplantae > Streptophyta > Pinopsida > Pinales > Pinaceae > Picea > Picea engelmannii. The sequence goes on from ML800846.1 coordinate 168,550, forward strand.
AGCTTCTTCGAGGGGGAAAACTCCTTATGCCCACATAAATGTACCATTCCAAGATGATTCCAAATGACAATGTCTCCTTGGTATATATAGGAGACTAAGAGGTATAATTAAAACTAATGGAATAAATCTGACGTAAATAAAATAACATTACTAACGTAATATGGCCCAATTAAGGGGTAATGAGACAATATTAGGGATTAACATGCCCCTACCCTTGAGACAAGTGTTGTTCGCAACGCTTGAGTAACTCTGGATGCTTTTGTATAAAAGACTCATCTTCCCAAGTGGAATCTTCAGCTGGTAGTTTCCTCCATTTAATGAGATACTCTGAAATGGATCTATTCCTTAGCTGGC
>ML800846.1:170979-188431 GCA_009831015.1 Picea engelmannii
CCCGAGGCATCACATTCCATAATAAAGGTTTTTGTGAAGTCTGGAGTGGTCAAGACAGGAGCTTTGCACATCACCTCTTTAAGTTGTTCAAAAGCTTTAGTTTCCTCTGGAGTCCATGAAAATGCATCCTTCTTAGTTAGTGTTGTTAAAGGTGCTACTATTCTTCCATAGTGTCGAACAAACTTGCGGTAGTAACCTGTCAAACCCAAAAATCCTCTAAGATTCTTCAATGTTTTGGGAATCATCCAGTCCATCATGGCCTTAATCTTTTTGGGTCTACCTTAACACCTTCATGAGATACAATATGACCCAAATACTCTACCTCCTTCACTCCAAAGAAACATTTGGATGGTTTGGCATATAGTTGTTGATCCTTTAGTAGTTGTAGCACCTTGTCAACACATTGCACATGATCCTCCCAAGACTTGCTATAGATTAGTATATCATCAAAAAATACTAACACAAATTTTCGAAGGAAGGGCATGAAAATGGAATTCATCAACCCTTGGAATGTGGAAGGTGCATTTGTAAGGCCAAAAGGCATGACCAAAAATTCATAATGGCCTTCATGAGTTCAGAATGTTGTTTTTGGGATATATTCTTCCTTCATTCTAATCAGATGATACCCTGAACAAAGATTCAATTTTTTGAAATAGATTGCTCCATGTAGTTCATCTAACAATTCATCAATGACGGGAATAGGAAACTTATCTTTAATAGTGATATCCTCCATGAACTATATTTCTTGAATACCATTACCACTAGTGCAGAGTAAGAACTTTGGCTAGGTCTAATAATGCTAGCCTCTAACATTTCTTCAACCATGCGCTCAATTTCACTCTTCTGGGCATAAGGGTATATGTATGGCCTGATGTTAGGAGGAACACTCTGAAGAATTAGGTGAATTTCATGATCATGATTTTGAGTGAGTGGAAGACCTTTGGGAATATATTCAAATACTTTGGAATGCTTATCAATGATCCCTTGGAGATCTTGAGGAATAGATGGCTTAGATGTTTGAACATAGTGAGCATAGTTGTGCAATAACACCTTGATGCCCCTTTTTCAATAATTTTGTCATGCCATTAGGGCTTATCACCTTACCAGGTTTCCCTGTGATACCTCTTAACTCAATTTATTTTCCTTCCAATGAAAATTTTATGAGAAGCTCTTGAAAATTAAAATCCATTGTTCCTAATGATTGTAACCATTGGATTCCTAGTACAACATCAACACCACCGATGGGTATAGAAATCATTGGACTATTCATTACATATTCCCCCATAGTAATATTGATCTTATTGCATTTTCCTGAGCAATTGATAGTTCCTCCATATGCAATCATTACTTGAAAATTTGGCGCTAGATATACAAAGCAATTGAGAGCTTTGGCTAATTTATAGTGAATGAAATTATGAGTATTGCCAGAATCAATTAGGACTATTACCTTTTTCTTTTTGATGTATCCTTCAATATTGAGGGTTTAAGGATTGCTAATTCCATCCAATGCATTACACGATATCATGGGAGTCAACTCTTCAGACGAAATTGCTTCTAGGTTTTCATCTTGAGATGGTTCTTTTTCTTGTTCTTCTTCCTCTTCANAATCTATGTAGAATAATTTCTTCTCACCACACTTATGTCCCTTACTGTACTTGCTGTCACAATTAAAGCATAAACCTTTTTCTTTTATTTCCTCCAATTGTTGAGGTGTCAACATTGTAGGTTGAGGTGTTTTAGAAGAAGGAACATTATTCTCTCTATAGATGTTGGGATTGGTCCTTCTAGTATCCATAGCCATATTTTTACTTTCAACATTTCTTTCCACCTTAAATGCATTCTCCAATGATTTGGGTTCCCAAAGGCGAACCTCATGTTGAATATTATCCTTTAAAGTTCCTATGAATACATCAATCAAGTGCTCATCTGGAATATATGTTCCCTTTATATTCAATCTTTGAAATTTCTCAATGTGCTCTGTAACTGAACCCTTTTGCTTGAGATTTGTCAATTGGATAAAGAAGGTATTGCTCCTTGTATCCTCATAGTGTGCTATCATTTCTTAAGTGAAAATTGTCCAAGTGATGAGTGATTTGTGAGAACAAAGCCATCAATACCATACAAATTGATTGGGTTCTAAATATAAAGAAGCAATTCGTACCTTTTGTGTATGTGGCACATTATGTAGATCAAATAATTTCTCCATCTGAAGTATCCATGTGATTGGGTCCTTGCCATCAAACTTTCTCATATCGATCTTAGGAACATGGTTGGTATTCAACCCAAAGTTGGAATTTCTCCATTCTTGATTCACCTTCCTTGTGTCCTCATCATGAATTTCATGGCATACATTTTCACTTTCAGGTGTCCTCTCTATTATGAAATTTTTCAATCCTTCCATGATCTCCCCTTTTAAACCCTCCATCATCTCTTGTAGTTCATCTTTTGTTACTGTCTTCTTTTGTAAATCATTTATGTCCCTAAGCATTTCTTCACCTTCATCAAGAGTCCATGTAGGATTATCTGGAGGCTTATTTTGTGTAGAATTTCCCTTTTTAGGTGGCATGTTGGCCAAGTATCACTTTTGAACCTTGATTTTGAGGTGGTTCTGCTAGACAATATTTCTTCTGCTGTATCTCCAAATTTTCAGCCCTTTTGGGTATGAAAATTTATTTTTTAGTTCTATGATATTTCTTATCTACAATGCCACATGTCTGATCAAAATTGGATGTGCCAAGTGGAATTTACGCTAACTTCCCCACAACTTTCTGATGTTTGGCCTTTCTGGGAGATGTCACTTGTATAGCGTGCCCTGCACAAAATAATTGATATAAAATTCTGAAACTTGTACCAGAAATACTACAGATTGTCCACTATCCAATGCAACCAGTCTCACTCAATTTGGATACTCTAGGAATAAGTTATGATTATTTTACCTGGAACACCTTCTTGAGACTAGTCAGTAGGACTAGTCAGATACCCTATCTTCCACAGGGTGTATCTAAAAATTTAAGACAACCCAGAAGCTGAAATTTTTACCAAAGATAACTTACTAATTTCTGTGAATATCATCCAGAGTTCAGGGTCTGAAATTTTACAGATAAAATTTTATAGTGAAAATTCCGCAATGACTCAGTTCAGGATGATTCCAGAACCCTATCTTGCACAAGTTGTATATCCAAAATTTTAAGGCCTCAGGAGCTGAAATTTTAACCCAGCGTAACTTGATCCATTTGCTAAATATCCTCTAAGCGGTTCCTTCTGCAGTGTTGTAGAAAAAAAGTTATCACAAAAATTCCAAGGTGTCTCAGATGTAGCAGCGAAACCCTAAGACCTTGAGCTCTGATACCATATGTTAAGAACCAAATATCAATATAGCATAGGAAAACCTCAGAATAAGTACTCAATGCCTTGAAAAAGAGATAAATTCATATAATAAGCCTATTCGAGGGGGAAACCTCCTTATTCCCACATAAATGTACCATTCCAAGATGATTCCAAATGAAAATGTCTCCTTGGTATATATAGGAGATTAGGAGGTATAATTACAACTAATGGAATAAAGCCAACATAAATAAAATAAAATTACTAATGTAATATGCCCCAATTAAGGGGTAATGAGCCAATATTAGGGCTTAACAGATGCAGACCCTGCTGCTACTATCACGACCGCAAACATTCAACCTGAAGAACCAGCAGATCCTAAAGAGGGGGAGTGCCTCTTTCATTCACAGATGTGGGTGAAGGGGACCCCATTGCATTTCATTGTTTATAGAGGAATTCATAAGAACCTCATCTCAACATAGGTCGTCAAACAATTGGGATTGTCGATAACACCACATCAGAAAACATACAACATCGGGTGGCTTCACCAAGGATGAGATCTTTGTGTCAGCCAACAATTTTGATTGTCATATGGAAACCATCCCTTCAAGGATGAGGTATTATGTGATTTTTCCCCGTTGGATTTTCGTGATGTTCTTTTGGGCCAACCATATATGTGGAAATGTTATTTTATTTATGAGTCTCGACCCCGTAGTGTAATTATTAATTTGGGGGTCATCTCTACAAGATACCAGAGGTAGTTTCAAATAATGTCCCACCTAAACAGTGTCGCAAGGTAGTATCTCATACTACAAAATTTAGCTTCTTCACGGTCTATTCAAAAGGTGAACAAAAGAACACCACAACCATTGCAACCTCAATCCAAGCACCTTCTATCCAACAAAAGTAGGTTGACAAGATTGAAGAAAAGTGAAAGGATTCCTTTTGCACACAGTCATCTCATGTAGCCAAACTAGTGAAAAATGTCAAACCCTTCCAACAACAGGTTCATGACAGCCTTCAACAAGCTAGGCAACACAACTTCTCCAACAAGGCAAGCAACTCATCAAGATGCAGATTCAATAAATGATTTTCCCTGTCCCCCAGACACTCAATGCAATGGAGACCATTTATTCCTAAGGAGGGATGATTTATTTGGAGAAGTATTATATTTGTATTTGAATCTCATTAGGAGGTTTCCCCCTCGAAGAGGAAAGTGAACAGAAGAGGATTCCTTCCATAATAGGATCCATTGTATGGTGTTGCCCTACTCTAAAGATTTGATAATAATAAAGGATATTTTGCATATTTTTCTTGTATATATACTGTGGTTCTTTTTTATTCAGTCTTTGGTACTTAACAAGTGGTATCTGATCACTTTCCTTGGAAAGAAGTGTGGGCAAATTGTTTTGTTTTTTTTGCAGGTTTTTTTTTTCGAAGAAGAAAAAGAGGGTCGCGACATTCTGGACAATTTCTATATATTTCTATGAAAATTTTGAAAAAACAAGTTGTATATCTTAGTTCCTCTCATTAAAACACCCAATTAAAAAAAACAATCATCCGAAATGGAGTTCGGGAAGTCAAGATATAGACCTTTTAAAATATGCAATTTCAGGGTTTTCCGCAGATAGCGGCACAATTGTTTTTTTATTTCTGTAGTAGTGGGAGGCCAAAATTGTTAAAAAAAATTATATAGCTGAGTTCCTCTTTCACAAATAGTTGATTTAAAAAAAAATCACCCAAATCAGTACTCTAGAAGTAAAGATATCGTTGATTTAAAATCAATCATTTTAGGGGGTTTTTCGTGACGACAACGGGACTACAGAGTTCATAACTTTTCACAGGATGTTCAGATTGTTATCAGATCAGTATCATTGAATAAATAATTTTAATAGATTTCTTTTGATATATTATGTATTGTGTTTCCAATGGATATTGAATCTCAACTCCTCATGGGCATTCTACAGAAGATTGAAGCCATTGACCAACATTTTCACAAGGGGCTACAAATTATTAGGGATAGTTGTCACAATATTCAAAGGACCTTGGATGGCATGCCGGAGAGATATATTATGGAAGATCTCAGGGATGAATATAATCAAGAACTATATGCTTGGTATTATTTTGAGGCCAATTGTGATTATTGGTATATGGATAATTTCCATTTTTTGGATGACAACCACTTTCATATTTTATTTGATGACTCTACTCCACATTATGTAGAGAACATCAATGTGAAAAATCGGGAGCTATTTATGATTACCAGTGTCTAGATTGCATATTTTACAATGGTATTTTTCCTTCCAGATTCATCTTTGACCATTTCCCACTATGTGGATGGATATTCTTATTTGGATCCACATGATAGGTGTCTGTATTTGGAGCATCATTTTCAATTGGTTATTAGGTGTCAATATCTTCTGTGTGGAGTTCACATGAGAACTTGGACATGGGACCTTGGTTTAAAATGGCAGTTGGACTACTTTAGCACGGTGGATTTCATTTCTCAATGGGACCCTGGTATATGGTTCTACACCAAGCATTGAGGACAACACTTTCATAAGGGGGGTGGAATGTTAGGTAGCTAGAGAGTTAGTGGTGGGCCTAGAGGGCCCATAGTAGAGGCCATTCAATGTAAGGTGGACCAAGTCCACTATAGTATTAAATAAGTCCCATTATGGTAGTTAGTTATATATAATAAATGTAAGAGGACTTCTTCTTCTAGAAGGTTCCTCCTCTAGAATGTTCTTAGATGGTTGGTTGCACTATATAAAGGGGTTCATGCAATGTAATGAGGGATGAATAGAAGTATTGTAATTGGATATGAATCTCATTAGGAGATTTCCCCCTTGAAGAGGCAAGTGAATAGGAGAGGATCCCTTCCATAATAGGATTCATTGTATGGCGTTGCCCTACCCTAAGGGTTTGATAATAATAATGGAGATTTTCCATATTGTTCTTGTATATATACTGTGGTGATTTTGTATTCAATATTTGGTACTTAACATGATTTATAAGGAGGAAGGATTGATCCAGGTGGATTTTGGTGGTCACCCACCTATTCCAACTGGCTCAAAATATTCTTATGGCAATTTATTATTTTTTAGCAGTTTTTCGGTTCCCAAACTTTCGGGGGCATTTTGAGGGCCTAAATAAAAAAAAATTGAGATCGAGCATCTCAATGTTATGCAATGACTCTGATTGAGCCACCAAAATGAATCTCCTCGACGACACCTTTCCAAATATCTATCATGCACCCCAAACAAAGATCGTATGCTAAACTTATGCCCCCGGGAAGTTGATACACCAAACTACCCAAAACGAGGTCCACAAAATTGTTTGTTTTTCATCTTCCTGGGTTAGGGTTTTGGATTTTCTTTATGTTAAAAAGGACTTTAGTGCCTCATTGTAATCCATCTTCTTGTTAATATGAGTATCCATCACATCTCTTCTCAGAGATAAGTTTCCACAATTCTAGTGAGTTTTTCACTCTATATTTTTACAGTCTTGTACATTTCGCTCATTAATAGAAATTGTGTATTACTATATCTTTGTGTTTATGGTTATATACCTCATAAATATATGTTATATTATTGGATATATGATATATATTTGTACATTTATTTATTATATCTCCACTCTCATTTCGTGCCTAAAATAATCTGTATCAAAGATGAGTGACGAACAGGTGATTTCGAAGACGTTAGTAGGCATATTTCAGCAGTAGTGTGATGATTTAGGCATGATGGCACCACAAAAAGTTGGCACACCAAGCCAAGTGGCAAGAGAAACCTGAAGCAGTATCAGGTCGTCGTAGGAACCCATATGGGAAGAACATGTTCATCGAAAAGCGAAGGGAGTGGTCGATGTCGATGTCATTCCTTCACCATGGGATGAACCAGTGAGTGCCACAATGTTGGACAAGGAGGATAAAGTTCCTAGGAAAGTAAGGATGGAGATTTATCCATAGAGAAACATGAGGGAACAAAACCCTTATGCATTAGAAACCTCGAGGAAACAACCCAGGGTCGAAGTAGTCCACCATACCAATGGCATTGATAGTGAGAGAATAATATCTGAGGGGCCAGGGTCACAACCAATGGTAGGGTCCACACAGCAAGAAGAGGTAAATATTGAGGATATAACAGGACAACGGGACTCTGGTGTGGAAGAAGGGGAAGAAGATCCTGGGCCATCCAGCATGCCAACAAAGAGGAAAGGGAAACAACCCATTCATAGATCCTCGCGTGAGAATCCCCAGGTATCCATAGTATTATCGCGCATTCCAGAGGGGGTTTTGGCCACTAAAGGATTGTTGGGATGCATAGACAAAATTCCATATGAAAACCATGATATGTCTGACACTTGAAAATTCCTAGAATTTGTGCAACAGGTTTACGTGAAAATCCTAGGCACAGGTCCACTAGGATATCCAGTGTTGCAGCCAAAGTAATGGATAGCAGGATTGTTCAATAAAGGGATAATCAATTTTCTCGAGATTCCACACTTCGGTAGGGGGAAAGATGTCAACAACTAAATCAAGCAGTTACTCGTAGTTCTCCATGGGGGATTTTTGTGGATGGATGAATTGATGTCCATAAATGTGGAGTTAATTACATTTATCATAGGACTGTGATCAAATGGCAAGAAGCCCATGTAGTAAATGGACAATAAAACAAAGGAGAAGGTTCTCACAGAGGAAATGAAAAAGACCTATGGGATAGAAAGAGGGTCGTGAGGAATAATAATTAAGAGGATCAGTGACCTAGCCACTAGGATAGAAAAAAATTAATGACATGCAAACTCCTTCAAAAATGTCGCAAGGAGGAGGTCCCCAAAGAGTCGTAGCAGCACCAACATAGTGCGCAAAAGGAAACATGTCAAGTTGGGCTTCATACTTGCTAAATTTGTTCCTGGATGACTGCAAAGACATGGAGGACTTGGGGAATGAATTCCACTACTCATGGTTGATAATGTTGATAGCACTGATAGTGTTAGCACTAGAAGTTGTTCTTAGACAACTTTAAGAACAAGCCTAATACCCATCAAAATTTGAAAAATTAAATCAATTTAAATGGGTGGATCAACAAGAAATAATAAGAAAGAGGGAAACAATCTTACTATAGATCAATGATCTATCATTGGGCATGGATTCAAAACCACTCTGCAGATTGAAGGAAATCAAGCTAAATATCAGGTTCAGAGCTTATATGATGATGATTAGAAGAAAGGAAAATGAACAAAATAAGAATGTTTACTAAACAGAGATCCTCTCTGTAGAATAAATTGAAAAATTCTTGAACAGAAACAATGATTAACAGGCCAACTACAACAAATCATTTGTTGCTCAGGGATCCATTAATCAAAGGAATCCTTTGATCCTAAAAACCTCCAATATATTCAATCAAGAATATAACAAAAGAAATGGAAAACAAAGAAGACAAGTTTATAAACAACTCTCATGAATCTTTAATGGCAGAAATGTTAATTACAGCAAGCCCTTGGACTTATAAATGAGCAGCTAAACTGCTACTCCAACTCTCTCCGCTCTTCGATCATGAATCCAACCCTTTCCTTATCAAAATCCACTTCATATATAGTAAATTATATCTCTCTACTCTAAGGAGGTCAAAACCAAGGAGCTACATAATATCCTCCTCTATTTAGGAGTTTGTTGCAAAAGATTCCAACAAAAACATAACAATATCCTATTTTGGGGGATCTTGTCTATTGTGATAAATTCCTTTTGAAACAAGTCATGCTACTTGATATGGAAATGTAACATATGTCCCTCATGTCCAAATAAATCCTAGGAAACCATTTGAACCTTCCTTGACAATTGGAAACCTTCCCATAGCTCGGATTTTTCATACTGTTAGAGGTCACAGCACCTTTGACAGCATGCACTGTGAACTTTCCTGTAGGTGATGATTTTGACTTTTCTCAAAAACTACGAACTAGATCAAGCTGATTTTTTGTCAAAAAGTAAATGATAATATGGTGCTTCTCCACACCAAATTTCAGAAGAACCCATATTGGAATTCAAAAGTTACGATCAAAACAAGACTCTATTGTGTGCTAATTACTACAAACTATCCCAAATTACCACTTCGCAATGCCAATGAGTCCAGGTGCTACAAAATTTCCTATAGCATCCTGTTTCAATTTTTCCAAAGTTTCAACACCTCAAAACTTACACCAAGAGTCCATACATGCAACAAAAATTCAGTATCTTGATATATAATGGATTAAAAACACCAAAACTGCTAGTTATAGTTCAAAATTCATAACCATCACCAAAATGTTGTAAATGCATACAAAAATCAGTTTGCAACACCAAAGATGTATGCAATTTAAGATTGGTTCTACAAATGATTATCCATATTCCTCCTATTTGATAGGGGTCTCATTCAATTGGTTAAGACTAAGTTTCAAATGGATGCAGCAGATGAGGGCTTCAACAATTATAGAATAGAGGGTTCACAACACCTAGTTCACAATGCACAATAGTAATGTAGAGTCAAAGAAACCAGTTTGCAGTGTTGAGTTATTCAGTGGGACAGGTGGTTTATTTGCAGAGAAAAAGATAAAGTGAGGTCAAGATAACAATATGGACTATAATTTAGGACGCATAGAAATGGATTTGAAAGTTGGCAGCAAATAAGTTTCAACAGTTCGTAGTGTGAGTTTGCAGCGCCAAGTTCAAAATCAAATAGCACACTTCAATAAAACTGTTAGAAATTATGTGACAAAATCCTTGAAAATATAATTAAATGAAGGTGTTGAAAACCATAAAATTCCCCTTGACACGTTTCTTAATTGTAATAATGAAATATGGGTGCATGAGGTACTCATAAGTACATTGCGAACTTTCCTTGTGAGTTGGTAGAAAATACACCTGAGCATTTCATGTGCTAACAGATAGGATGGGGGAAACCTACCTATTCACACTTATGTGATAGACTAGGAAAATGTAATGCAGTGTGGTACACATCCTTAGGGATCACTTCAGGCCCGAAACAGAGAAGTGGGAATGCTAGCACCTTCACAATGTACCTAAGTGAAATGAAGGAGAAGATAGCCAATAGTTGGAGGATAACTCCAGAGATGGTCGTGTAGTACTAGGGGATAGCTAAGTTCAAAGCCAAAAGAAATAATATGTGGATCCAGGTGCGTAGGGATCCAAAGAAAGAGTGGTTTCAACTTCGATATTGTGTCAATGCAGAAGAAGTAGATTGGGTGATCAAGGAATGGGAGGATGACTGGAAAGTCCCAGTTATAACCAAAGATCTACCCAAGAACAAGGAAACTGAAGCAGACCCATTGCAGACATATGTAGGAGACATAATAACAATGATGTAAGGCACTGAAGCAATAGGAGGAAGTGTAACAACGAAGAAACTACGTTCGAAGAAGAAGTTATGTCTTAAGCCAACAACACAGAAAAAAGACAACACACTAAACACGAATAAGAAGACATGGAAGAAGGACAACATCCTCATGCAAGAAGAACAAGAAAGGGGGGACATAGCAGAAAAAGAAAATCCAATGATGATAGTCCCAACAGATGCAGAGCCACCCAAAAGGCAAATCATAAAAATAGAGGGGCTATTTAAGAAATCCAAGGCACATAAGGACATCCGATAACACAAAATTACTGAGGATGATGCAGAGTTGGTAGAAGAGAGAGTTTAGGACAACATGACTGAAGAATATGAGCAATCTAAGAATCAAAGGGAAAGAATCATGAAGGAATTGACAGAGGTAAAACAGGTCCTAGAATGGCTACAAGCAACACAGACATAGGATAAAGGAAAGGGACCACTATAGCGATCGACAAAGGAAGAGGATAGAACCATGCACGATGATGAAGGAACAATACAAATCATAGCGCAGGAAAGTCAAAATTTCATCATTACAAAGGACATGCTATAGATAGAGGAGGAAATAGCGTAGAAGTCAATGAAATACTTGGAACAATTGGAGTTGGTTTCAGTAAAAATACCAACGAAAGAACTGCACAGATTGCAAGTCAGCGTCATACAGGAGGTACAGTCATGGGCCATGGTTGATGCAATAGAACTGGAAGTCACCAAGGATGTTAACAAAATACTTCAATTGAAAATTGAGCAAGTCAAGGTGGAGAAGCGGGAAGATAAGCAGTGCATTGATAACTTATAAAAGAAACTGCAGGAAGTATTCAAAAATATTTTGGACAATGCATAGGCAATAAAGAGCAGCACAGAAGAATAGATATAAATCATCGCACAGACAATGGAGGGGTACAGGTAGGAGATAGAGGAACTAAAGGAAAAAATTACACCAACAAACCCTCTTTAAGTCACGACCGAGAGAGAACAACAGGAAGCACTACAAACAAGCATAATTGCAAGGGAATCCAAGGAAGTTGCAAAACTCTTTGACAAGACTGCACAAATATGGACTAGTCTTGAGGAAGATGAGAAGGTCCAACAGTTGGATCAATAAGAAGAAAAAGTCAATGTTGCAATGAAGGAGTTGAAGCAGTGACAAAAGACAATGAGCATCACCGAAAGGTTGAAAGGAACGCAAGAGATGAAGAATCTGTAGATGGAACTAAATACTGTGCAGACAAATAAACAAGCAAGGCAGGCTCAATTGAAGCAACTCCAAGAGCAAGCAACACAAATCATTGCAAAACTAGAGGTAGGAAAGACAAGGATGGAGCAAGCTCATACATAGAGCGTAGAGTTATTCAATGAACATATTACATTGCAGATGGTAGATGCACTAGCAAAGAAATATGTGCAGATGTGTAATACCCATGTTTCCCCCATATTGTAAATATAACTATAACTGGCCAAGAGACTATGGAAAACTAGATATGTGTGAATGTTTGATTTGATGAACCTTTGTATAAAAGGTCAATGTATGTATTTTTTGTTATTGATAGAAAATGGATAAGTGTTTCATAACTACTGAAAAGGTGGGGGGGGTTTCCAAGATAGACCATGGATTCTATGAGAGAGATGGTGAGGGGAACCAGAAGTGGTTGAGATGACCCCACCAAACCAGTACCTTACTGAAATTAATGGCTCAAACCCAGAACAATTCTCTGACCTAGAAATGAATTACCAGGTAGAGAGGTAGATGGAAGTGTCCTCCTCAAGAATTAATGAGGATATGGGGAAAGTACCCATCTACAAGACTTCCAAACCTAACCAAAAACTAGTGATTCAGACCCATGCAACCTTTTTGAGGAAGGTAAGAAATAGGTAATTCATGAGCAAAGGCGAGAGACAGAGAAAATCAAGTAGATCTATGAAGAGAGCAGAGTCGGAAAGGAGCACTTGCAAACTCTAGGGTTCGAGGAAGAACGGAGAAACAAGTTGTTATGGACGCAAGAAGTAGTTGGAAAGGTTTTCATTTCAAGATGATAAACGAGGGTTTCGAGTGACTGTGGAAGTAATCATGCAAACCTCCTTGCTTGGTGAAGAGAAAACTAGTTTCAAAGATCCCGTGGGAGAAGAAGAGTAACCTCTATCAATGAATTTCATTGAGAAAGAAGAAAGAGTATCTCTTAGAGCATCATGGTCTAGCTTGGGGGTGGCTGGTAGTAAATCCGTCCGGAGTGGTTATGCCTATGGTTGGGTGGAAATATGCACCCCTTTCAGCAGTCACTTCACAGACTATGTTTTTCTGATAAGTACCTTCATACTCTGTGTATTGAAATGGAAACAATGATTGAATGCACATATGTTTATCTATCTATGAATGAGTTATGTATTGAATGAATAAGGTAGATGTATGTATTATCTCCCTGTGAACTCATGCTTTTGAATGGTCACATTCTTTCCTCAGTTTAGTAGTTAAAGATTTGTGGGACGTAATCCTACAAGAGGTTCGGGGTAGGATTTATTGAAATGTTTAAGTCTTTTCGACCTCTAGAATATATCCTCGTGGAAATTTCAATTTCAGACCCTGTGGAAGGAGGGAACCTCCTTCATATTCTTCACCATATGATCGAGGGCTCATCACCATATCCTTAACCATTTTACGGCTAAAGGAATTTGTGTGTAAGCCCATAAGAGTTTCAAAGGACCCATGTGACCAAGGTCTAGGAACCCTACGCTAGGCCCGAAAGGAGTTGAGCCTTGTTGGTTTCGAAACTTTGGGAGTTTGGGGCTCTAGAGTGTTTCAGCCTGACCATTTATAAAGCTGAAACCCCTGAAGGTTGGAGCTGAGAAGTAATGCAAACCATCGATTCGAGGATATTCAGGAGTCCTCTTGGTCGTTAGATATACGTCGAGGTAACTTCGGTGAAGTCCTACCTTGGGAGAAAATAGATCTAATAGAATCAAACTCCCCAAACGTCGAAGTTACAAATGATATTTGTGGATCTAAGGAGTTTGTTAAGAACCCCTCTTAATCGTTCGATCATTTAGAGGAGGGACCCACGCATGGTACTTCGATGAAGTCCTACTTCGGTAGAGTGGAGCGGCCATAAATCAAAAACCTCGAAGGCCATAAATGTGAAGTAACAAGAACCATAGATCTAGGGATCCTTCGGGATCTTCCCTGGCCGTTGGATTTATGCCAAGGCCAGCTCGACGCTGACCACTCCGAGAGCAAGGAGGAATTCACACCATGAATTCCCCAAACTTTGAATTCGTGAAGTAATAAGAGCCATGGATTTGAGAACATTTCGGGATCTCCCGTGACCATCAGATCTAGACCATGGTCATCCCAACAATAACCACTCTGAGATCAAGGAGGAATTCACACCATGAATTCCTCGAGTACCGAAGTTACGAAATAACGGAGGCCATAGATCCAAGGGCCACGTGGACACACCTTGACTGTGAGATCGAAGGGCTTCAAAGGTGATCATTCAGGGGTGATGTGGTACATTAATGTCACCCAGGGTGACATGGACCCATGTTTGATGTACCACATGTCACATGGATTCAGACATTTCACAAACCCTACTTGCCCATTAAAACGTGACACACGTCACCCACTGTAGGGGCCACGTGTCCTCTCTTCCTTGCCATATGTCATCCCTGGCACTTACATGTTTGGTCCATGTGGCCAAAGCCACATGGAGGGATTTTAGGACTTCGAATAGCATTCATGAAGTACAAAAAAGTGGCGTTCAACGCCTAATTCCAAACGTCGAACATCGACTGCCATGTGGTCGGAGCCACATGGAGAGATTTAGGGACTTCGAGAGTTCGACAATTTGGGACTTCAGAGAGCATGAGTGCAGTAATAAAAAGGGGTGTTTCGCACCGAACGTTGACCTCCATGTGGCCCCAACTAATAATTCCCTGACAACTTTGGGAGGCCATATCTTGCAAACCAAAGGTCGAATTAGAGGCCAGTAACTGTCGTTATAAATCTACGAGTGAGTAGAAGAGGATGAAGGAAGATTTTCAGGTCCTATCAAGCTTGTCAACTGGGTCTGTCTTTGACCACAGATTGACTCTAAGTTTCAACTGTCTGATAAAGTATTTGTTGTTGTTTTAGGACAGCCAATAGTCCAATAACTTCTTGTTGATTTGTGAGGGTTGCACTTCCAATTTTAGGTGCTCTAGCATGTAGTTTTAGTAACCAGAAGTTAGCACATGCATACTAAAATAAGTACAACACACCTAAATATATTTACATCTGAAATAAAGCATATATAAGAGACTAACACATGCATTTTTTTCCACATGTATTTTTGGTCAACATGACCCTGGATAACCCCCCCCCCCCCTCGCCCGGGGAAAACTAGTTTGGGATATCTATCTATATAATGATGATTAAAGTAAGAGATGCAACAAGTAATGAAATACAATGGAACTTGTATACATAGAAAGATCCTCACAAGCCTTTCCACAAGAACCAGAGAAAGAAGTGCCCAAATTGTGGTGCGCCCTCTCCCTTTGTTTCCCTCTATACTGAACTAAAGCACCCTAGCTCATTTGGAACCCAATGAAGAAATAACTCCACAGGAATGTCCTCTCCTGTGTTGCCTCTCCACTGAAACTGTCAGAGCTCGAATCCTCCAAGCAGATCTGCTACCAAGTAGATACTAGTCCTCTCCACATGTGCGCCCTCCTCCTAGCATAAATGATCACCAGAAATAAATTGAGCGATAAACTAAATGTCTCTCTCCAAATAAACAAGCGCCCAATCTCTCCTCTCCCTATGCATCAGATCTCATCTCAATCTGAAAAGTCCTCCTCCTCTGATGAGCAAATGATGGAAACATAATGCGCCCTCCTCCTCAAGATGCACCCCTCCTCCATGAAAATGCTCCCTCTCAGAAATGGAAGCTATGGCTCCATAGAAATGCTCTCCATGCAAGATCAAACCAACCATAAGCTTCTCCTCAATATCTCAAGGGTTTTTCTCAAACCCTCATGAAGTGCGCCCTCCTCCTCCTCAAGAAATGCGCCCCTCTTCTCTTCTCCAAAAATCTCAAGTGAAGAGTGAGTCTCCAAAAATACCTTTACCCTCTCTTTAGCCTCCTCATGCCAACCTTAAAATATCAATTGCCTAGATTAGATCTATCCAAGTCTAATCAATGGGTGAGATCAACTTCAATAACCTCACTAAGGAAACCCACTTTCCTTAGTTGCTTTATGTCTATTAATTCACCCACATTGTGAATTAATTGTCACTTTATGACTTAAGTGACATATTTCACTTTTGACTTAAAACTCCTAAGTCAAAGTGAAATCAGAATCATAAAGTAAAGTACAAGGGTAATAGTCTTCCCCCTTTGTTCTTAGAGACTCATAAGTACATGGGGAACATTTTCCAAGGTACCCAAATCTCAACACTCCCTCTTACCGAGGAAAGTGCTCATCACCACCAATAACATCCCTATAGTGGACATGGTTTCCTCCTGGCATATGCTCGATGAGTATGGTTGTACCCTGATCGTTGAAAGTGGAATCTGTCACAGATTTACTCAATCTATATGATCTATAAATGGCACTGACTCTCCATCTATCCAAGATACCTAGATCTCAACATCACAACTAAGATCTCCACCTTGGTCTCCCACCAAGGATTTCCTCCTACTCCTAGCCTCTCACCAAGAGTCTCTACTCTTGGTATCTCACCAAGAGTCTCCCCCTCTTGGTCTCTCACCAAGAGTCATAAACTTAAAAGGTCAAAGTAGTCAAAGTGGTTTAAGATATTTTTAAAGGATAAATAATAAAGTGAAGTGATGAGTGTATTATAATTCAAATTGAATATAAAAATAAAATATTTCGATAATAATTTTAACGGAGAAATTAGAAGTGGGTTAACCCTAAAATAAGGAAAGTTGGCCAAGTGACCTAGAAGATGTTTTTAAGTAAGCTACTTGGAGAGTTCAATCAAGGGGAGCATTGATGTTTATTGACAGGGAGAGATAGTCACATTGACTATTGATGTAGAGCATGTCGTATCTACATGTTGACATCAATAATTGGTAATTGGTGTTGACATTAATGTTGGTATTGCCATCAATGCCAAAGGGGGAGATTGTTGGATCATGTTTTCATTGATGCCAATGGTTTGATTGATTTATTTCAAGTGATTTATTGATGTCAAAGGATTGATTGATCGATGATTGATGTAATATAATATGTATTGTCCTTGATGAGAATGCATAGATGAAGATGGATCAATGAGTTGTCATTGATACATGATGAAGATGGATCGATGTGGTTTCATTGGTATATGATGCATTGTTGGAAAAATGTATAGATGACTCATTATTGTCTTATCATGATTTATAAGATGCACAAATGGATGAACTCCAAATTGGTCCCCTTATGGTGAAATCTCTCACGGGAAGACGCTTTGTGGATTGAGTTAGCCTAGAAGAATGGTTGGATTACCCATGCTCTCATTATTGTCTTATCATGATTGATAAAGTGCATAAATGGATGAACTCCAAAGTGGTCCCCTTATGGTGAAATACCTCACGGGAAGATGCTTTGCGATTGAGTTATCCTAGAATAATGGTTGGAGGACCCATGCTTGTATGTGGAATAATGATATGAAGATCAAGGAAATTGTTGGTGAAACTATCCTAGATGGATAGTGCTTGTCATGCCATTTACGGTGGTATGTGGAATTTCACATAACTCCTCATGGTTTGAGA
>ML800846.1:190199-220305 GCA_009831015.1 Picea engelmannii
ATGTATTCACATCTAACTGATTATAAATGACAGCAATGAGTAATGAGAAAATGTTGAATGTTAACTAAGGAGTTTTTGTGTAAGAGGGAAGTTTTGGGAAAAAGATCCCCACACTCATTCACCCCCCCCTCTAAGTGTGGTAGTTGTGTCCAACAATTACCTCCACCTAAAGTGGATCCAGAACATGATCTGCCCGTCTCAGAAGCTATGTGAGGCTCAAGCCTCCATGGTTCCCTGTTGCTCCTCCTCATCAACCTTTGATGCACTGAAGCTATAGCACCAACTCTCTGTCTACTCAGCTGCTCTGAAACTGTAGCTATACTGGGTGGACCATTCACCCACTCTGAATATGTCCAGGGACACCGAGTCTGATCTCCCTCTGAATCACTCATGTGCGTCATTCGGTCCTCCTCAACTCGGTCTCCCCATCTAGTGTTGGATTGTGTAATAGAAAATAAAGTAGTAATGAATGCACACTCTCTGGAAAACTAATCACTGAAGTCTATCTCCTTTGCTATCGTTGTTGACCCATCCTGCTAGTTCTTCTTCTTGGGACACTATCCTGCATAATGACCCATCTCTCCATGAGAAAAGCATCTCACTGTGCTCATGTCTCTCCTCTTCCCACTGTTGCTGCTACTACTCTCTCCTCCATGTGGTGGGGCACCAAACTTGGGGCCCTACTGACCTCCATGGTCGGTCTTATTCTTTCCCTTTGTCCAAAGATAAAGGTTCTCGTCACCAAAAATTGTCTATTGTTGCTGTTGTTGTTGTCCATAAGCCTTATCTACAAGCCTAATATCCTCCTGGACGAATTCATCCCACATCCTCTCCCATGTAGGCATGACCTCCCTGGAAAAAATGCCCCGTACAAATGGACCCCATGGTTTGGTGAAGCTATTCATAGCTTGCCTCACCAAATAGTTAGGGTTCACAACCTCTTTTACGACTGCCAACTCATATCTGATCTATGTGTATCTACCAAGGAATCAAGTAACTGTCTCATCCTCGATCATGTGAATGCCCCTGATTTGGTCATGAAGAACCATCTTTCCGTTCTCATTAGAGCTCTTGTACAACTTGCACAAAGATGCCCACATATCGTATGAAAAATTCTTCCTGGTCAAGTGGGGAATAATGTGATCTCTCACAGCATCACATATGATCCTCTTTGCCTTGTTGTTCTTCCTCCTGAATTCTGCTACCAAGACAGGAGCAGTGACAGGAATGAGAGGAATAACTACCTCAACTATGTACCATATCTCAAGGTCCTCTAAGACAAAGACCATCCTCGCCTTCCAAGGTGACCAATTGCTAGCCTTGACTATCCTGTCCTCCACACGCATCTGAGATACTGACATGTCTGTCAACTGCACTCACTCTGATGCTCCCGATGCAAAAGAACTCGGCCTCACTCCTGTCAACATGGGTGTGAAAAGAGGCAAGTGAATCCACAACCTCACTCCTAATCACTAAGTGTGAAAAGAGGTCATAAAAACTATAGCCTCACTCTTGTCCATGCAGGTGTGAAAAGAGGTTGTCCACAAGTGACAAAAACTGCCCAACTATCCTCTGCAAAAATATGCCCTCTAACAACCACTGAATGAGTCAATGGATGTCCACAAAAATCTACCAAGAATATGTGTATGACAGCCAACAAAATGATGTCCCAACTGCTCAAAATTTCAGCCACCTCCGCTCTGATACCATGAGGATTTTCAGGTCCTATCAAGCTTGTCAACTGGGTCTGTCTTTGACCACAAATTGACTCTAATTTTCAACTGTCTAATAAAGTATTTGTTGTTGTTTTAGAACAGCCAACAGACCAAGAACTTATTGATAATTTATTACGGTTGCACTTCCAATTTTAGGTGCTCTAGAATGTAGTTTTAGTAACCAGAAGTTAGCACATGCATACTAAAATAAGTACAACACACCTAAAGATATTTACAGCTGAAATAAAGCATATCGAAGAGACTAACACATGCATTTTTGTACACAGGTATTTTTGGTCAACATGACCCTGGATAAAACCCCCCCCGGGGAAAACTAGTTTGGGATATCTGTCTATATAATGATGATTAAATCAAGAGATACAACAAGTAATGAAATACAATGGAACCTGTATACATATAAATATCCTCACGATACTTTCCATAAGAACCAGATAAATAAGTTCCCAAACTGTGTTGCGCCCTCTCCCTTTGTTTCCCTCTGTACTAAACTGAAGCGCCCTAGCTCATCTGGAACCCAATGAAAAAATCCCTCCACAGGAATGTCCTTTCTTGTGCTACCTCTCCACTGAAACTGTCAAATCTTGAATCCTCCAAGCATATCTACTACCACATATCTTCCATTCCTCTCAACATGTGCGCCCTCCTCCTAACAAAAATGATCACGAGAAATAAACTGAGCCATAAACTGAATGTCTCTCTCCACAAAAATAAGCACCCAAGCTCTCCTCTCCCTATGCATCAGATCTCATCTCAATATGACAATTCCTCCTCCTATGATGAGAAAATGATGGAAACAGAATGCGCCCTCCTCCTAAAGATGTGCCCCTCCTCCATTAAAATGATCCCTCTCAGAAATGGAAGCTATGGCTCCATGGAAATGCTCTCCATGCAAGCTCAAACCAACCACAAGCTTCTCCTCAAGCTCTCAATGGTTTTTCTCAAACCCTCATGAAGTGTGCCCTCCTCCTCCTCCTCAAGAAATGCACCCCTCTTCTCTTCTCCAAAAATCTCAAGTGAAGAATGAGTCTCCAAAAATACCTTTACCCTCTCTTTAGCCTCCTCATGCCAACCCTAAAAGATCAATTGCCTAGATTAGATCTAGCCAAGTCTAATCAATGGGTGAGATCAACTCCAATAATCTCACTAAGGAAACCCACTTTCCTTAGTTTCTTTATGTCTATTAATTCACCCACATTGTGAATTAATTGTCACTTTATGACTTAAGTGACATATTTCACTTTTGACTTAAAACTCCTAAGTCAAAGTGAAATTAGAATCATAAAGTAAATCACAAGAGTAATAGTCTTCCCTCTTTGTGCTTAGAGACTCATAAGCACATGGGGACCACTTTCCAAGGTACCCAAATCTCAACAATGAATACCTCAGAGACATTATTTGAGATGATTAGAGTAAGAAAATTTTTGATACCCCATCCCTAGAAAGGGTATTTAGGGCTCGAGAGTGTTACAAATTTGTATCAGAGCATGGTTACAACACTTGGCCTACTTGGGCTCATGAATGAATCATTTAAGAATCTTATTAGAGAAATTTTAGGGGTGACACCCTATCTTACTCCATTCTTAAGAGGCTTACTTAAACTTCTACTGAAGGAAGGAATGACACTTCTTGTTATCATTTATGTTTTGAACATTTTAAATTGTCTATTGTTCATAAAATTAGTAGATCATTAACTAACATAGAACATTTTTTTTGCACTTAAACAATCAATAGACAATAGGAAGACTACAACATAAAGGATGGTGACACACCATAAATTGGGGGAAATCCTCCACAATAGAGAGGAAGAATCTGATGAAAGGAGGGCGGTGGAAACCCCTCCAGATTTGGATGAAACTATAAGGAGTATCTTGGAATAATTATAGAGTTGTAAGGCTGACAATGAAAGGTTGATAAAAGAGCAGGAAAAGAAAACTGAAATTAATGTAGTTCTACTACAGAGCTTATTAGATATACAAAGGAAACTGCAACATGTACCAACAACCAGTCATGTAGACAGACATCATACGAAGAAAAACCATAATCCACCTAAGATATGGAATAATGGCACTAAAAGTGGCCACAATAGGAGGATAACCTTAAATAAGGCCCAACATGGAGCCAAGAGACACTCATCGGAAGAATCCTCTGTTGAGGAAACTGACAACTCCAAGGAATCTTCTAGTAGAAAAACTAGTTTTCATTCCCAGAGGAAACATTCCAAGAGTCATGACCCTAAATTGTTCAAGAAATCCAAACTCCCCACTTTTGATGGAGAAATTAAGAAGGGAGAAGAAGCAAAAGTTTGGCTGCTTGTCTTTAAAAAGTACTTCAAAGTCCATGACTACTTTGAAAATTTGAAGGTTCGAATAACCATTTTTAACCTGAATGGAAAGGCCTCCATTTGGTGGGAGGACCTTAGGAATGTTAAAGGAATCCATGAGAAGGATTTGTCATGGAAACAATTTAATAAATACTTCAAGAAGAAGTATCTGTCAGAAAAATACTTTGATGGGAAGACCAAGGAGTTCTATGAACTCAAGTTGGGACAACTCACAATAAGGGAATATATCAATAAATTCCTTGAGATGATAAGGTATGTGCCCTACATAAAATATGAAAAGTTAAAGATGCAACGATTTATTAGTGGACTTACTTAGTCTTTCCAGGAAAAAATCAAATTTCATGAGCCAAAGACCTTAGAAGACACTATCTAGAAGGCAAGGTATTGCTATGAGAAGTTCAAGAATAAGATGGAACCTAATGAGGACTAGAAGAAGAAAAGTACTTCAGGATTAAAGAAAAATGGGTTCAAACCCTCTAGATTCAATAACTATGGGAAAGGTTCTAAGATGTGCCTTCCTACTAAAAGTGTATATGAACAAAATTTCCCCTCTCAGAGTGGAAACAAACCCTTTGGAGCAGCCCCGGGTAAGACTGATAACACAAAGAGAGGACCCTTGAAATGTTGGGTCTATGGAGAAGAACATCTATTGAGGGACTGCCCATATAGGAAATAGAACAATAGGAGGGTCTACAACATCCAAGAGGATACCACAGTCAATGATGTGGCTAGGAGCATGCCACGGATTTATGTAGCCTTAGATAATAAATAAGTTGACCACCAAGCTTCAATGGTGGAGATGGAAGGTATGATTTCCAACCATCAAGTTTCCATTTTAATTGACCCTGGTTCTAATTTGAGTTATGTTTCCCCTCAAACTGTTGAGAAATGTAAATTGCAACAAGTTAAACATGTTATATCATGGTTGGTACAACTAGCGACTAGAACCAAAAGAAAAGTAACAGAGGTCGTACCATCATGCCAATTCATTATGAGTGGATCACCCACCCAAGCAACCCTAAACATACTCCCTTTAGGATCTTATGACTTGTTAATTGGCATGGACTGGTTGGATTCCCATAAAACCAAGTTGGATTGTTGCCAAAAAACTTTGGAGTGTGAAAATAAAGAAGGGAGAAAGGTAACCCTGCAAGGGATTCAAAGTCATGTCTCAGTGAGACAAATATCATTACTTCAAGTGAAGAAGTATTTCAGGAAAGGATGTCCTTTGTATGCAATACATGTGTTGGATTCTATTGAGGATGACAAACCAAGCCTAGAGGACCATCCCATATAAAGATATTATAAAGATGTGTTCCCAGAAAAGGTACAAGGTCTACCTCCAAGAAGAGACATGGACTTTTCAATAGAACTTGCACCAGGAGCAGTGCTAGTGTCTAGAACACCCTATAGAATGAGTACACCAGAGCTATTTGAGCTCAAAATACAACTAAAGGAAATTATGGACAAAGGCTACATTCGACCTAGTGTGTCTCTATGGGGAGTATCGACCTTGTTTGTGAAAAATAAGGATGGCACACTTAGGTTGTGCATAGACTATAGGAAACTCAATAAGATGACCATAAAGAATAAGTATCCCTTGCCAAGGATCAATGACTTGTTTAGCCAATTAAGGGGTGCTATAATTTTTTCCAAGATTGACTTGAGGTCTGGATACCATCAGGTTTGAATTAAGGATGAAGACATCCACAAAATAGCCTTTAGAACAAGGTATGGTCACTATGAATTTGTGGTGGTGCCATTTGAGATAACCAATGCACCAACCACTTTTATGTGCTTAATGAATAATGTACTCAGTAAATTATTAGATGGATTTGTATTGGATTTCATGGATGATATCCTAATATATTCTAAGAATAGGGAAGATAATGAATAGCATATCAAGATAGTGCTTCAATTACTGAGAGAACATCAACTCTATGCTAAGTTTAGTAAGTGTGACTTCTTCCAGAAATAAGTCCATTACATAGGCCATGTTATTTATGAAGAAGGGGTGGCAGTTGATCCTGACAAGATCAAAGCCATCATGGATTGGCCTACCCCAAAGGATTTATATGATATCAGATCCTTTATGGTCTTAGCAGGACACTATAGGGGGTTCATAAAAGGATTTTCCAAGATTGGTTTCTCAATCACTTCCCTTCAGAAAAAGGGAGTTAAATTCATCTAGACATCAAAATGTGAAGAGATATTCCAAGAGATGAAATACCTTCTAACCAATGCACTTGTGTTTAATATTTCATATCCAAACAAGTACTTCCTTGTGTGTACAGATGCCTGCAAGGAAGGAATCAGAGGAGTCCTTATGCAAGAAGAACATGTAATTTGCTATGAATCCAGAAAAGTGACTGAGCATGAAATCAATTATGTGACCCATGATCTAGAACTGGACGCCATAGTGGATTCTTTAAAAATGTGGAGGCATTACCTCTTGGGTAGAATATTTGTGTTATGACATATCATTGTGGGTTGAGGTACCTATTTGATCAACCAAAACTAATACTAGACAAGTTATATGGATGCCTCTCCTTAGTGAGTTTAATTTTGAAATCAAACATATCAAAAGAAAATAAAATAGGGTGGTTTATTCCCTTAGCAGAAGTGTGAAAATGATTCACCTAGAAATGGTAAGAAATTGTGAAACGGATGTCAGGGATAGAGTCAAGAGGGCAAAAGAAACCGATGCATTCTTCGAGACTGTAAAATTGTGCCTAGAAAAAGAGCTCGCAGGGCTTAACTACGAAGGTTATAAAATGTTGAATGATGGCCCGCCAACTTACAAAGGTAGGTGGTATATCCTGAATTATGATGACTTGAAGAAGTTCATGATGGATGAACTACACAGAAGACCATATAATGGTCAACCTGGTTATCAGAAAATGATTAGGGCCACTAGGAAATTGTTTTAATGGCTAGGACTGAAGAATGAAATAGCTTATTACTTGGATAAATGTCTAGAATGTCATCAGGTTAAGGCAGAACATCGACATCCAACGGGATTGTTGCAGCCCCTACCAATTCCAAAATGGAAATTGGAAACCATCTCCATGGATTTTATCACCAGATTACAAAAATCGACTAAAAAGAATGATGCCATCATGGTAGTGGTGGACAAATTGAGAAAGGTTGATCACTTCGTTTCCGTCAAGTCAACTTGCAAGGAAATATATATTTTCAGTATCTTCATGAAAGAAATATTTTGGTTGCATGGAATGCCTAAGGACATCATATCTGACAGAGATACGAAATTTATTTCAAGATTTTTGAAATATTTAATGGTTGGTTTTGAGACTAAATTGTTGTTTAGCATAACCTATCACCCTCAAATTGATGGACAGACAGAGAGGGTAAACCAAGTATTAGAGGGTATGTTAAGGATGCATGTAATGCATCAGCCTCTAAAGTGGGGAAACTACATGTTGTTGGTAGATTTTTCCTGCAATATTGGCTATCAAGAGTCATTGAAGATGATCCCTTTTGAATCCCTCTATGGTAGACAGTGCAAGATTCCAATTAGTTGGGATAACCCAATAGATATAATTATAATCAGGCCAGACATGTTGAAAGAAATGGAACAACAAGTAATTCAGATAAAACAAAATCTAAAAATATCTTAGGATATACAAAAAATCTATGCAGACAGAAAGAGGACTCCTAGAGAGTTCAAAATAGGGGATCATGTGTATATCAGAGTTATACCTAGGAAAATCTCCTTGATAATGGGAGCTTGTGCCAAGTTATCACCTTGGTATTGTGGACCCTTTGAGATTTTGGATAGACTGGGACCTATAGCTTATATATTTTCACTCCCTCCCACAGTGAAGGCACATAATGTTTTCCATGTTTCATTATTGAATAAATATGTACATGATTCTAATCATATAATTGACTGGTCTATGATTCAGGTGGAACAAGAGGGAGAATTTCTGCCAGAACCTCAATGCATAATAGACAGGAAGGAAACCCCACTCATGAACATAACCAATGCACATGTCAAGGTTCAGTGGAAACACTTTGGCCCAGATGAGGTTGTTGGATTACTGAGAGTTGGGGTGAATCAGTAATAGCGTAATTATAATCCTTTTTCTCCAAATAATCCAAGTGTTATATCAATGTAGAATTATTATCCAATAATGAGAAATAAGAAATGAACAATCACATGCATATAGAGTACACCAGTGTTTTATGTGGAAACCCAAATCGGGAGAAAACCACATAATGCTTTATCATATATGTCTTGAAGAATTACATTCATTGGAAGCACCAACTTTCTTTCTTTTCCAGTTGCAACTGGAAGGAGGTTCCAACCCCTTAGTTTCTCAGGCTACAACCTGAGAGAATATCCAACTCCCCAATTCTCTGGCTACAACCAGAAGGAGGCTACAACCCCCTATGTTCTCCAGCTACAACTGGAAGGTGGCTACAACCACCTGTTCTTGCCCCATCCAACCACCCTAAAGTAGAAGTAGAATGATGGAACCACTGTCACACTATCACTATGAGATATATTTTTGTAAACATGTACCAATAAACCTGAACCATGCATCAACCATACATCAACCTGTACCTCAACCTGTAATCAACATGTACCATAAACAAGTGCATCAACCATGCACCGACCTATACCAAACAATATGTAATCAACCGGTACCATAAAAAAGTGAAAAAAACCATGTAACAAGTATGTACAAATCATGTTTCAAGTACTCATCAACTATGACTCATCAATATGTACCAACATCATCAACTATACACCTCATGTATGTGCCAACTCATCAACTACTTGTCTCAACCATGTACCCAAATTGCACCTCAACCAAAATCCCTCATCAATTTCATCATCCAAATATGATTTGTAACTCTGTAATATACCTTGTGTATATGATCACATACTTACAAATATTCCTTAACTTTAACAACAAGAGACTAGCATTTTCATCAAATGTTTCTTTAGTCTCACAAGGCTAGTTTTGGATTAGTCAACAACCCTAACTTGAAATAATCATAACTTTGTACCTGTAATGAATTAAGATATGAAACTGATACACAATGTTCTTTAGTGTGTTTTATGCAATCCCTCTAGGTTTCACTACTTGGAACCTCTCAGAAAAGGATTTATGGAAAAAATGGCACACCTTGCTGAATTCTGGATTATTCTAGAGAGCGACCTTGTAGAGCGTGCCCCACATGGAATGTTTGTTGAATTGACCTGAAATTGTTACAAAACATACTACAAACTGTACTATAAACAACACATTTTTTCTTACTAAATTTGGATCTGTTACGAAGAAGTTATGACGTTTTTACCCGAGACACTTTTTTTTGACTAGTTTCAGGACTCGCCACAAACCCTATTTTCCACGAAGTGTAACTCCAAAAATACAAGGACCTGTTAGCACAAGATTGGTTAAAGTTACAAGTGTCAAGAAAAAGCATTGAAAACACTCTTACAAGGTTCCAAGTATCAAAATAACCCATGGATTAACGCTACTGAACTGGACGCAAACACACAGGCCTATGCTACCTAAAGGCGCTACTGAAATTCTGGCAGAGGTTGAATTGTGCAGAGTTATTCTTCCATTTTTGAGTCACTAATTTAAATATTGGATTATGATCAATTGAGAAGGTATTTTTGAAAACTAGAGGAGGGTTTTTTTTATAACATTCCAAATAACAAAAACCCCTCTCACTTTTTCAAAATGTGTTATGGTTTGAGAGATATTAGACATAGAAGTGGCACTACCAAATGTTTTACAACAGCACTACCTAATTTCCTGTAGCGGTCACGATTTTGATATTCGCCTTGTTGGGAGGTTGCCACATGTCAAGGAGGATTCAAATGGATTCTCAAGGATCATTTATGTTATCGCTCTGTAAATTCCCAGAGGTTGTCAAAGTAGAAGAAATTTTCCAGAGGTAACTTTATCCAACCACTTCAAAACTGGAATCTATCCCTACTAGCTTTAGAGAGGGATCTCTCTGTATGATTTAGATATGTTTTAACTTTGAGATATTATGCTAGTTAAGTAAGGTAAGATTGAATGGTTTGTTTTTGTTTTTGTAAAATTGGCTGAAAAAGGCTTTACGCATCCATTAGGCTATGGGGTCTGTATTATAAAGACAAAGATCTGAACAGGAACTAAAAAAATATTTTCACAGGGAAAGATAATGCATTCATTGGATTATTTAGCAGTAAAGCGATGGATAGTAGAAAAGATGAGAATATCAATTAAAGTAAAGAAGCATTTAATAATTTCTTCACTATAATATCAGAAGATAAACATTAAGATCTTTCAAAGTTGGAAACAGGGTATACAAAGATAAATCCTGCAACATGCGCTACTTTTAAAAGATTAGATTAGAAAATAATATGACGACTGAGTGAGAAAAACATTTAACACAGAAAAGTAAACATCACCAATGAACAACACGCAAGAATCCTGTGAAAGTCCCTTTGTATTACTGGAAGATCTCTTGATAAACAGTTATAGTCTTTATGGCTTACAGGGCATAGACATCAACCCCTAGGTACTTCAAAGTTTGAAGTATTTATAATAAAAAATTACATACGATCCTGTCATTAAAGATCAGGATGTGGCAGATTCTAAATTTAGCTAACTAACTCAACAAGATACAAAAATTCAGGAATTGTTGATGATGTGTTGCAATCTTCATGCTAATTTCTGGGGAAAACCATTGGTGACTCATCTACATGACTTCGTCTAACTGGATTGTTGACAAGGCTTGGCCACCTCATCGCCTACTCGATCAGATTGCATAGCTCTTCCCACCGAAGATGATTGGGAATGATGACTTTGAGTAGTCTTCGGTATATTTCATCCATCTTTGTATAGTTGGCAAAAGTTGGCTTGACGATGAAAATATATTGAATCTAGTGTTGTATGTTGATGTGTGGTTGCAACGTTTCTAAGAACGCCTTAACCGTTATGTTGCCCTGTATTCCCAAAAATTTCAAACTATCTTCGGCCACTGTGGCCAACTTCTGTTTATAATCAGGAAGGGTCATTAACTTGTCATTTAAGACCCTTAAACCAAGGAGACCTTTCTTCTGCAAAGCTTCGATTTTACCGAAAAAATTTTGCACTCATGTATCCATAGTCTGGACCTTCTCCTCCAACTGTAGCATTAGTCCTCTTTTGGTCAGAACCCTCTTGACCTAAAGGATGGTTTCTGTTCTGTCTTCAACCTTCAAATCCTCTAACTCCTCCCTGGTTTTTGAATTCAGGAACTTAATGATCTCAGTGGCTTATGTGGGCATCTCTCCCAATTCTCCTCTTATTTTCTCGATAGCCTGCTTGCTCCTTTGTACTAGTTCGTTTTTCTCGAACGTGATTTGCACCATAGGCCATATTTCATTTATGGATTTGGAGATATCCATCTAGATATTTTCTTTGGCCTCAACAAGTGTTTTGCCTGCCACTATTTTCCTTTGAAGCTACTGCAATTCCTGTTTGAGCTTGTCTGATATTTGTTTCTCCATGAAGTAACTGGTTTGGTAAGAAGACTTGAGTTCCTGAAGGTTCTCAACCTCCTTTTTAAGTGTGTTAATTTATGTCTCTTGCAAGTTCATCTCCTCCATGGATTTTTCCAGTTCTACTGTCTTTTCCAGAGGTAGGTCATTCCCTGTGTCGTCTTTGATTCAATGCTGCCAAATCATTGGTCGTGTCATTCATATGTTCAAGAGAAGTCCATCTGAAACCTATATTGAGTTGGCCATCTGCAGTTGTCCATTCTCTCCGTGTCGACCTTCCCTGTGTCCAGTCTAATTCACATCATACTCTATTTCACCTTCAAAATTTGTTACTCATTTCGTGTCATTGATGAGGGATACATCAAGGCCCTACTGTGATGAGTTTTGTTCCGTCAACTTCAGCTCATTATCCGGAATCAAGACTTAGAAATTATTTGGTACCTTGGATCTTGCATGCCTCAATGGAAAGTTTCCTCACTTTCGACAGTGGGTTCACATCATTGACCCCTGATCGAAAGATTCCATCGAATGTTCGACTTCAACTCATTTATTCACACTCGATGGATTGTACTAGGTTACCTTGGGAGTCATTGTCATCAATGGTGATTTCCCTCGCACTTGTTAATGGTTTCATCAATGACCGGTAATCAAGTGGTTTTTGACATGTTCGACTTCAACACATGTAATCACATGGTTAGATTCATACTTTGGGAGACGATATTGAAGACCCTGGATATCATCTCTTTGGTCCAGGTTGCGATGGAGTATGTATAATCTGCAACACATAGATCCACTGTGTATGTCTCATGGCTATGTCGTCTCAATTTGGATTTTTCGCATAGATCCATAGTGTATTCTTGGTGGCTATGTTATATTTTGATGGCATGGATCCACAATGTATGATTGGTGGCCATGACCTATGTCTACAATGTCATCAGTCTATGATCTGAGTATGGGAATGCCTACCTCAGAATTGGTATATATGATATTCTGCAGATGCTTGGTTGTTCGCAGGTTTCCGATTAGATGTGCTCCTAGTTTCTGACACACACATGCAACTTACAAAGTCTTTCGACTGTCACTAGTTCCAACCTCATACTTTGGGGGGCATTTTGTTACCCATGATTTTGGTCGTCGTGATGATATATTGATGATGGTGTACTTAGGCTCTTCATAAGAACTTTCTCCTGAGAAAAGTTACTTTCATCTCTTCCCAGAAAACTCATTTTTGAAGAAGGTTCATAGGTTGCTAGTACATTTGGGTGTGAGAATGACCCATTCTCGTAGGCTTCCTTAAGCCAGGGTGCAAACTTCTCGCATTGTGTTGAACTGCTAGGGTGCGAACTCTTCCTAAAGCATGGAAAAAGATGAATTCTCGATGTTTCTAGAAGGGAATCTTCTAGAAGGATGGGTTGGCATTCGAATGGTTATCCTAGTACTGGATTCCCTGATATTTTGGGATCATTCTTATCCAAGTAACTAATTCATTCTCTCCTATATATTGAGGGAATTCTCATGGAAAAGGTTAAGCAAGATTCATTGGAGAATTGGTGAAAGAATTGTATGAAGGACTTAGCATTGAACAATAGCTTGGAGACTCTAACAAGTCTATCAAGAGGATTTGATCTTCTTCATGCAAGGATTGAGCAAGTGTGTGTGCCGGAGCCAAGAGCCATCGAAAGGAAGTTTGCGACATCAAGGCTCAGGTTGTAAGCTTTAATTTCCATTAATATGATACAGTGGCATGTCCCTTTCCCATAAATCTATTTCCACTTTATTGTGTAATTCCTTGATCATATACATAGGTTGACTGTTGAATATATTGTGATATCTTCACTTTGGTTGGTTTGTGTTGTCTTGGTATTGACTTCATGAGAGCACTGGAGCGAAGCGGGAGCAACAAAAACCCTAGGAAGCGATAATAAGGTATGTTATTTGTTCCTTCCTCCTAGTTAATTTGATAGTCAAAACTTAGGGAAAGAGTCATGTCATTTCCTATTTTGTTCTATATCCAGGTGGATCTAGGGAGATCAGTTCATGTTCGCACCTATAGATTAGTCCAATAACACTAAGATTAAATAGTTTAGCCAAGATTATTCACTGATCCTATCAAAATAAATTTAAAAGGACTTGGTCATGCTTAAACTGTATGGACCAAGTCATTGTTATTGCATGGGGATTTATTCAATTTCTTTTATGCCCTCTTTTATTCTTTTTCTTTCTTTTCTTTTTCTTTTCTTTCTTTTTCTCTTTTTTCTTTTTCTCAAATTATTTACAGAATGGAAAATTATTTGGCAACCAAAGCAATAATGGGATAACATTTTAGTCACCAGTTGATCCTATAAGTTATAGGGTTATAACAGCGGCTCCACCTGGGGATGGTACTCTCCTTGTGAAGTGCCAAGAATCCTGCTTCCTGATGCTCTGAAAAATTTCTCCACAGTTGCCTTTGTTGTTTGTTTTGTTTTATTTTTTGAAAGTTTTGACGACAATTTTCAGTGACTCGGGGCCTTCTCCGTGGGCTTCAACCATCTGATCAAAGTTATTCACTCAAAAAATTGTAAGAAAAATGAAATGGTTTGTACAATGGAAAGGTGTGACTGAAGGTCCCTACTGAGGAGGTGAATAGTGCTTCAGCATTCTGCCATTCATAGGTCCTCCTGGCAGATTGGTCCCATCACTATTGTTGAACAGAAAAGCATTACTTCCTATGAATGCTTGAATCATGTAAGGTCCCTTCGATAGAATGTCAAATTTTCCATGCTTCCCCTTATCTTCATTTCAAGCATCCCACCTCAGAACCAGATCACCTAGCTCAAAGTCATCTTCTTTAGTTCTTTTATCAAATATCTTTTTAATTCTCTCCTGGACAACCTGAGTTTTGTTGTATACTTCTTCTCTAGACTGCTGCAAGTGGATCATCTGGTTTATCCTTCTTTGGGAGTCGTTCATCTTGGCTTCCATCTCTTGCAGCAGTTTCATGACGGGAACCCCTAAAGTGGTAGGAAAAAATGCTTCAGTTCCATAGACCAATTGATATGGAGACATACCAATTGACCTCTTAGTGGTCAGTCTGTCAACCCACAGTGTGAAAACCAGCTTGTTATGCCATGACTTTTTGTTTTCTTGTAGAGTCTTCTTAATAATGTTCACCAGGGTTTTGTTGGATGACTCAGCCAACCCATTTCCCTGAGGGTAATAAGTTGTGGAGTGTCCCAAAATGATATGATACTGGTTGCAAAAATCTATGAGCTTCTTAGATCGGAAAGCAGTTGCATTGTCAGTTATGATTTTTCTTGGACATCCAAAGCGAGACAAGATATTATTTTCTAGAAATTTAATAATGAAAGAATCAATAGATTGCATGCTTGGTACAACTTCAATCCATTTTGTGAAATAGTCCGTAGCAGTGAGAATCCACCTGTGTTGGCCCGAAGAGGGAGGATGTATTTCTCAGATAAAGTCTAATCCCCATTGTTGGAAAGAAGCTTCAACAGAGATTGGTTTCAGGGGAAAAGGGAGGAGCTTCTTTTTGCCCTCGAACACCTTACATTTATGGCACAAAGTCACTTTTTGATGCGTGTCAGTGAATAGTGTAGGCCAATAAAACCCAGCTCTGGGGATTTTATTAGCTGTGGTCTTCCAGCTCAGGTGACCACCATAGTCTCCTACATGAAAATCCTGTAATACTTTGTCAGCTTCATCTTTTAATAGACAATTCAAGAAAATACCTCCAGGATCCTTCCAATAAAGATTGCCTTCTAGAATGAAAAATTTTAATGCTTTCAATTTCAAAAACCTAGCTTTAGTTTTTGTTAGACTAGGGGGAGCTTGTAAGTTATGCAAAACAAATATCAGGTCTGCGTACCATGGAGAGTTCAGAAATACCTCTTTCATGCTTAGAGTCGTCTTCTCTCCCTGTTCATCTACTGCAGCTAAGAAATTAATATCTAGAGCATGGAAATTAGATTCAGCCATTAACTTTACTAGACCTTGACCTTTAATCAGTTTAGTAGGCTTAATATCTATGTCATACTCCAAAATAATAGCAATCCATTTTCCTCTTCTTCCATATGGATTGTTCTGGGTTAAAATGTCCTTTACTACTACGTTTGAAACGTATGCAATTGTGTGGGAATGGAGAATATATACTCTAAAATATTTTATGGCTTTTACTAGGGAAAAAGCTTGTTTCTTCATTATTTTATAATTCAAAGCAGCATCTCTTAAGGATTTACTAAAAAAGGATATAGGTTGTTCATACCTTTCGTTCTTTTTCTGTAGTAATATTACTGCAATGGTGTGTTCAGAAGAGAAAGAGAAAAGGTAAAAATATTTGGTGAAGTCATGACTGATCAAGACTGGAGCCTGTGTGAGCGCATGCTTAACTTGTTCAAAAGACTACTTGTATTTAGTGTCCCATTTTATTTTTGTGTCCTTTTTTAAAATGTTGGTGATGTTCCTGAGAAGCTCGGCCAAGTTGGGTATGAATCTTCTCAGAAAGTTTATTTTTCCAATGAAAGATTGTAACTCTTTGATATTCCTTGGGTGTTCCAGTTTATGAATGGCTTCTATTATGATGGGATCTATCTTAATTCCATATTTAGAGATTATGTGCCCCAACAGTTTACCTTCCTCTAATCCGAAAAGGCTTTTCTTAGGATTCAGAGAAATCCCAAATTTCCTGCATTTCTCAAACACTCGTCTGAGATGTCGTAAGTGCTCTTCATCAGATTGGGAATAAACAGTTATGTCGTCCAGATAAATGACAATAAATATGCCAATTTCTTCCACAAAAGTGATGTCCATCGCTCTTTGGAAAGTGTCCCCAGCGTTCATCAAACCGAAAGGCTTTTTCACGTACATGAAGGTACCCCAAGGTGTTGTGAAGGTTGTTTTCTCTTGATCATCTGGGTGAACAAGAACCTGGTTATAGCCTGAGAAACCATCCAGTAAGGAGATTCGGTTGGATCCAACTACCTTTTGTAATATGTGGTCCATTTTTGGCAGTGGGTAGTTGTCTTTTAGGGAAACCTTGTTCAGGTTTCGGAAATCAATGCAAAGCCTGATTTCCCCAGTTTTCTTTCAAGTTGGAACCAGATTTGAAACTCGTTTGGAAAATCGTAAGGGAATTATGATTTTAGCATCATACATCTTTTTTATTTCTTTTTCTATCAGGGGAAGCAACTTGGGATTGATTCTCCTAAGTTTTTGTCTGAAATCTTTTTGGTCTTCTTTTATCGGGATCCTATGTTGTATGATGTTTGTGTCATAAGATTTTAATTCTTCATAACCCCAAGAAAATACGTCCACATATTCCTTGAAAAGTTCAATGTATTTAAGTTTCTTCTCGGGGGGTAAAGATTTGGAAAGTTTTACCATCTTAGGTTTTTCTTCTGTCCCTATGTTACAGTCTTCAACTTCTTTACCACTAGCTTCAATTTAAGGTTTTTTAGCTACATCATTAAAGTCAAATAGATCTTCTAACGGTACTAAACCCCTAGGTAAAACATTACTCTTTAAATGCAAAACATCATAATCTACATCATCTTCACCTAATTCTTCTGAATCTATTTTATTTACACTATCATTGCCAAAAACAGATTTATTTACATTTTCATCATCATTTTCTAAGTCTATGTTTGTACACTCGAAATCATTTTTACATTGTAGAAAATCTTCAATTTGATCATCGTTCCCAAATACCTGCTAGTATCTGATGTTGTCTGGGATAGTCGGTCTACACTTCACCTCTACCATGTATGGGTGAGTGGAACGAAAAGGTATCTTGCATGTAGTTGTTGACGTAGCTAACCCATCTACTAAAATGTTATGTCCCCTGGGCATCACCTGCAAATCAATTTCTATGAAACATTGAAGGGCATACAAAACAACATTCCTATAATCTCTAAGCCTGGGATGTTTTGTTGCATACTCACCTTTAATTTGTTTGATAATTAATTCAGAATCACCTCTTACCATGATTTGTTTTGCACCAACCTTCTTTAGTAGTTTCAGACCGAGCATTAAAGCTTCGTACTCAGCTATGTTGTTAGTGCATTGAAAATTCAGTTTGTAAGAATGGCTCTCTGAATACCTAGATTTGTTATTGTGCAACCAAACTCCTGCTCCAGCTCCCTCTTTGCTTATAGCTCCATCGAAGTCCATGCTCCAGAGCTCTGCTGGCAATTCTTCACTTATTACAATTTCCTTCCTTTTTGCCTCAGTGATTTCTTGGCCTTCTTTCGGATCAAGTGTATCTTCTTCCAGCTGAGTGATTTGTTCTTCCATATCGCCACTGTTATATAGGATGAAGGAATTTAGATTGGAGTGTGCAAAGTACATAGGGTAGTTATGTGTATTTTCTTGGTTGTTGACCATATATTTCATCAACGTCTCTCTGTACAGTCTTCTATGTTGTCTGAATACTGGGATAGTGGCATATGACATATCCAACTGCAAAGTGCCTCTCAACTTGCCCCCCCAAGACCTGGACAACAGCATACCGTATTTTGGGGGGATGTCCGCGACCACAACATCCATAACCATACTTTTTGCTGGAATCTGAACTAGGGTGATACATAAGTCTTTGATCAACCCGATACATCTGAATTTGCTGGAGTCAAAAGAGTGCAAATCCTTGTAGGGTCTGGTGACCTCGAGTCCCAGTTTTTCCATCACTGCTTTAGGCACCAGGTTGTGCGAAGCACCCGAATCTAACATAGCATTGTGTAGAATCAGCTCATGTATATTAAGGCTGATGTAAAAAGGAGCGACAACACCAGTGTCAATCTGACCATCAACTCCAGGGCCAAACAGGAATTCAGGTTGATCATCGGTAAGATTTACAGTGTCTGAATGATTCGTTGATCCAACAGTCAAGGCCTTCATGCCTATATCAAGCTCAATGCTCAGTGCTTTGATAACCTACAATCGGTAAACATTCTTACTCATCAACTCAAAAAAGGGAATGGGAATCTTCACTTTGGTTAATTCCCCTTCAAGGCTGAAAGGGGTAGGTGCTCTGCTTTGGCTCAACAATTCTGATTTTTCCACCATAGTTTTCTGGGCAGAAGTACTTGGTTGATTGGTTGATGAAAACTCAATCTAAGTTGATCTTTGTAAAATGGTAGGGTTTCTTTTTGTTGGAGGTTCAACATTACCTTTATTAGGGATTTTCTTGGTAAAAGGCTCAAAGGTCTTCTTGGTTTCAACTGTTTTCTTCATTTCAGTTACCTTCTTTGGGGGATTTTCATCTATCATTTTTCTTCAAAAATTGTACTGCATGTGTACCTCCATAATGGTGTTTTCAAATTCTTGGTGTTCCATATCCTCAGCTTCCTCTTTTAACTTTGTTTGAGAAAGAAGGAAAAGTTACTGCTCTTCCTAAGTAAGGAAAATGGCTTTGTTGTCGTAAACACCCATGATGTTTATATGTATGTCATCTAATTCTTCAATTGTCTCCTCACCTTCATCGACATAACTTTCCTGTAGGGGTGGTCTAATCTGTTGATGAGGACCCTTATGTTCTCTTTGATCCCTAGGATCTCTCTTCCTAATTTGAGGAGGATTTCTTTTGAAGTTAGGATTCTGAATTCGTGGAGCAGCTTGGTTTTCTTTGGGATGATTTATTTCAGCTATAGTAAGTCTCTCCATCATCCTTTCCATTTCTCTAGCTAATGAATCCAATAAGGCGTCAGAAGAGGATGTGTAGGTTCCTCTTTAATAGTGACTCTTCTTTCCATCCTCTGTCGTGCCTTTTTGGCTAACAGGTTGGCCTCTACACTTACTGCATTTTTTTGCATGTCCTCCAGAGTGGTAGAGTTTCTTTCCCTTAATTGATACGACATATCAGCGTCAAAACCGTCAAGGAATTTTATCAATGCCAAACCTTCTGGAGGTTTAATATCGGCTGGAATCGCATTGTACAGATTGTTGAAATGGGTGCAGTAGTCTTGTATTGTTTCTCCTTGGTTCCTTCTAATGTTTTCATATTCTGAAAAGATCTGGAGAGGATTTTTCTTTACCTCCCATCTGTCCAAAAAAATTCTTTGAAACATTGTAAGGTCGACCACAGAAGCAACATGTAAGCCTTTGTACCATTTCTTAACATCCCCAGTCAGACTCTGCACAAATAGTCTCATTTGAACGTCAGCTTCATCTACTTCCTACAAGTCAAAATAGTCATTCATTTTATCAACATGTTGTTGTGCGTTTAAGGGCCCAGTACCATCGAACTGTGGAAGTCATGTTTGATAGTATTGGGCCATAGCATGTAGAGTTGCGGCCAACACCAAAGGAGAATATCTGGCTGCCATGAAAGGTGGAGGAGGCAAGACAACAAACTAGATGATGGGTGGGGAGGAGACAAAAGATGAAGAGGATGAAGGACTAGAAGACACAGAGTGAGTGGGTTGAGTTTTTATAGAAGCTACAACAGTAGTTATGGCAGAAAGTGACCGACTACTGGAAGTGGGCTTGGTGTAAAGCTTGATCAATATTTTCTACCGAAGTTTCTATCTTGTCAAATTCTTCAAGGAATTTTTTATCAGGGACCGCCTTAGGAAATAGTGTTTCAGGGGTCCGTGGTTGTAGGATGGTTTGATCTAAAATGGTTTCAATCAAAAAGCTATCAGATTTCGTTCTAAATAGGCTTTGTTCAAAAGTGGTGTCAAAGTTGAGATCTTGGAGGGCAACAAGTTTCTCTGGAAGAGAAGGGGACCTGTGAATGGGACTATGACTCCCTGAACCTTCTGCAATAGTCTTCTTTCTGAGTAACTTTTATGGATGATCAGTTACTACTGCATGTTCTGGGTCTAGGTGAGATCGATTATAATCTCTTTTAGGAGCCAGATTTTAATTTTTATATCTTTTTATTTTTAGGAATCCAAAATTACTATGTACAAACTTTTAACAACCTCTGAACATTATCTCTTTCTTAGATTTATGATTAGTTCAGAAATAAAGTTTTTTTCTAGGGAAAAGAAATCATGGGATTGAAAGTTTGTTCAGTTCCCCAGTATGGTCACCACTATGTTATCGCTCTGTAAATTCCCAGAGGTTGTCAGAGTAGAAGAAATTTGCCAGAGGTAACTTTATCCAACCACTTTGAAACTGGAATCTAGCCCTACCAGCTTCAGAGAGGGATCTCTCTGTATGATTTAGATATGTTTTCACTTTGAGATATTAGGCTAGTTAAGTAAAGTAAGATTGAATGGTTTTTTTTTTTTTGTAAAATTGGATGAAAGAGGCTTTACACATCCATTGGGCTATGGGGTCTGTATTATAAAGATAGAGATATGAACAGGAACTAAAAGAATATTTTCATAGGGAAAGATAATGCATTCATTGGATTCTGTAGCAGTAAAGCGATGGATAGCATAAAATATGAGAATATCAATTAAAGTAAAGAAGCATTTAAGAATTTATTCACTGTAATATCAGAAGATAAACATTAAGATCTTTCAAAGTTGGAAACATGGTATACAAAGATAAATCCTGCAACATGCACTACTTTTAAAAGATTAGATTAGAAAAAAATATGATGATTGAGCGAGAAAAACATTTAACACTGAAAAGTAGACATCACCAATGAACAACACGCGAGAATCCTGTGAAAGTCCCTTTGTATTACTGGAAGATCTCTTGATAAACAGTTGTAGTCTTTATGGCTTACAGGGCATAAAGATCAACCCCTAGGTACTTCGAAGTTTGAAGTATTTATAATAAAAAATTACATACGATACTGTCATTAAAGATCAGGATGTGGTAGATTCTAAATTTAGCTAACTAAATCAACAAGATACAAAAATTCAGGAACTGTTGATGATGTGTTGCAATCTTCATGCTGATTTCTGGGGAAAACCGTTGGTGAGTCATCTGCATGACTTCATCTGACCAGATTGCTGACAGGGCTTGGACACCTCATCGCCTACTCGATTAGATTGCATAGCTCTTCCCACCGAAGATGACTGGGAATGATGACTTTGAGTAGTCTTTGGTATATTTCATCCATCTCTGTATACTTGGAAAAAGTTGGCTTGATGATGAAAATATATCGGATCTCGTGATGTATGCTCATGTCTGGCTGCAACATTTCTAAGAATGCCTTGCCCGTTATGTTGCCCTGTATTCCCAAAAATTTTGAACTATCTTTGGCCACTGTGGCCAGCTTCTGTTTATAATCAGGAAGGGTCATTAACTTGTCATTTAAGACCCTTAAACCAGGGAGACCTTTCTTCTACAGAGCTTTGATTTTACCGAAAAAAAAATTTCACTCCTGTGTCCATAGTCTGGACCTTCTCCTCCAACTGTAGCATTAGTCCTCTTTTGGTCAGAACCCTCTTGACCTCGAGGATGGTTTCCGTCCTATATTCAACCCTCAAATCCTCTAACTCCTCCCTGGTTTTTGAATTCAGGAACTTAATGATATCAGTGGCTTCTGTGGGCATCTCTCCCAGTTCTCCTCTTATTTTCTCGATAACTTGCTTGCTCCTTTTTACTAGTTCATTTTTCTCGAACATGATTTGCACCATAGGCCATATTTCATTTATGGATTTGGAGATATCCATGTAGATATTATATTTGGCCTCAACAAGTGTTTTGCCTGCCACTGTTTTCTTTTGAAGCTGCTGTAATTCCTGTTTGAGCTTGTCTGATTTTGTTTCTCCATGGAGTAACTGGTTTGGTAAGAATACTTGAGTTCCTGAAGGTTCTCAACCTCCTTTTTAAGTCTGTTAATTTCTATCTCTTGCAAGTTCATCTCCTCCATGGATTTTTCCAGTTCTACTGTATTTTCTAGAGATGTCAGTGGAGTTGTTGAGGGAATTTCTACTACAGATGTTGTGCTTACTCATGTGAGTGGAACTGTGCTCAATGGAATGACTTCCATAGGCATTGATTGTTCTTTTTCCTTCACTAACCTTTCCAGTTCTGCTTCCATCTCTTTTAATTGTGCATTTTTCTCCATGATCAACTTGAGCATCTCATCATTCTCACCTTTTGTCTTTGCTATCTCCTTTGCCTGTGCATATCCATTTGATCGGCAGGGTGCACATCTCTGGTATGAAACTCGAACATTTCCCTTTTGTAATCGGTGATTACCTTCGAGTTGGGCACCTGTGCCTGCAGAAAATCCATGTGCATTCTACCCTTCTCTATGTCAAATGCAGACAACAGTCTATGTTGTGTCGTTGATGTCTGTTTACAAAACTGAGCATAAGTATTGCTGGTCAGTGTCAGATTCCTTGTCTTGATCAGATCATACTTCTCAAAAATACTCAACTTCGGTCCTCCTTTACTCGGCTAGTCAATTAGTGATGTATCTGTCAGCTTCTTGGATGAAATTGTAGACATCATCTTCTTGTTTCTTCTGATAGGAAGTGACTGATCACCTTCCATAGCAGTAGTGGATTGGGTTTCCTTTTCACCAGCCATGTCAATTGTATGACTAGATTTTAGCCTTTTGGTGTGTAATTGGAAATCTTCAGCCAAGACTTCGGTGACAGAAGGTGAAGTATCCTTCCTGGGTATTTTCTCCTCGGGAATCTGTGGTGTAGTTGTCTGTGAGATCATGACCAAAGGGTCCTGCTGTTCTATCTCTACCAGAGTGTTCGGCTCCCATTCTATTTGATTTGCAAACTTTTCTATCTTAGGCTTGGGTGTATGAACATATGGAACATTTTTATTCTTAACCCTCATCTTCGAAATTATCCTGCACAGATCATAGTGCCATAGGAAACTAACATGGAACTTCATTTCTTTCAAAAGTATGTATGCTTCCTCCCTGGTGCCTCAACTATTACAGATGAAAGACCCTATTTTCCCTTTAATTCTAAGTTGTTCTTTCTTCTTCAGAGATACAAAATGTATGTCGTTTGAGTTAATCATTTCCCTTATATACTCCAGGGAAAATATCCTCACGGGAAGATACTTGGGTAGTTTGTATGGAGCTAGCTTGCATTCATATACTCTGATCTCAGTGTGGTTTTGGTAAAGATAGAAATCTCCAGTTTTTGCAAGGTTTGAGAGGTGTAAGATCCTCTAAATATCCTCATTTATTCTTGCTTATGGTCTAATGTTGAACATGCTCACCACTGGGTGGTAAAACTACTCGATAAACTATTTGAAACTGAACTCTGTGGAATTCTGTCTAAGCAACGAAGTCCAAGATGTTACTGCCCACGACTTCCCATTCTTGTCCATTTTCTGCATTGAGAAAGAGAACTTGTCTGCTTGAAAGAAAGTGAACATGTAAGCCAATATGGAGGAATACCGGAACATGCCCTCTATGGCGAAATTTGAAAGTTTCTCGTGAATACTGCTTGCAAGGAAAGTGTTGTAGTCAAACTGAGTGGTGGGCCTTTCCTCTATAGAGAAAATGGACAGAAAATCCAATACGGGTTCATCCACCCATTGGTCTGAAAAATAACCAAGCAGAGAACAGAGCGATGAAATGACTTGGTTTCCCTTCTCTGAGAATAGGGAGGAAGGATATGGGGGATTTGTCTTGGGAAGCTAAGCATCCCATGGGAGGAAAAGATAAAAAATATGGGCTCTTTGAGGGAAAGATAGTTTCTAGTGCAACTCTGTTATGAATTCAAGATTAAAAGGACAGGCAGATTCAGTTCTGGGTATCTACATCATCTGATCAGTGGCTTCTGGTGTGATGAAGAACAAAGTTTCTCCTGATGATGAGAATATGGTTCTCTGGTCGGGGAGGTAATGAGCCTAGCATTTGAGGGAAAATTCAAGGAAATGGTGGACCTGGGGGAAAATATATAGAGGAAGGTTGGACTCCGATAGCCCAATTTCATCGCTCTGATCTAAGAAGGTGTCTTTGAGCCACGACTGCAAATCCGCAAAGTCAAATTCACACCTTGTATCTGCGATTAGAAGATCTTTGTTGGCCAATGGGATCCTATCGAGGTCGACAGGAGGTGGGAGGAAAGGATTTTCCTTGACTTTTGCTTTCGTGGATTTTGGCACCATCACTGTGAAAGTACCTACAATTCAAACAAAATGTTAGTGGGGATGACTGTGGTTTTGGACGGCTGACTGAATCGAAGAGAAGACAAGGAAAATTATCTGGTGTGAGGACAAGGTAAGCAATGGGTGAATGAAGGAGAAGGGTTATTTTTTAGCAAACGGATACCCGTTGGGCACGGGAGACAAATCAGCAGGCTAATAGATAAGTTAGCCTATAATAAATGGCCAACGGGTCTTTTGGAGCATGAGATGGTAGGTAAAAACAAATGACAAATACGACTGGGTGATGTGGAGGGTGTTGATTGGGGACTGACCACGGTGAAAGGAATTGTAATGGGTGAACAGGGGGAATGGACTGATAGAGTTATGAGACGTGACCATTAGGAGAATAAGTGGAAAATGACATCATGGGGCGATGGGAGTGTGTCAGAAAATGGTACGTGGTAAGTGGAAAAATGGTTTGCGGTAAGTGGTGGGAGTCTGGAGAAATGGATTCCTGCCACATTAGAGGAGGGGACCCGCTAGAAAACCATTCCATTCTGGGACTCCCCCCCCCCCCACCATTAAAATCATACTGATCGGGGGGGGGTCCTAAAAATACCATCAGTGGTCCATCGGTGCGCCTACCGCTGGACCGTAGATTTGAGCGCAAAGTTTAACCAACATTCTGGATCCCCCCCCCCCCACCATTAAAATAAGAATGGTCGGGGGGGGTCTGGAATTCAATCTCAATCATGGATCTAGGTGCCGACGCCTCAACCATTCAGATGCGCGCCTTGGTTATCCATGATTCTGGACCCCCCCCACCGTTAAAGGTAGAACGGTCGAGGGGTCCGGAAAAGCTTGTTGACCGTAGATCTGAGCACCAGTGCCTCAATCGTTCATCTATGTGTTGTCTTTAATCTGTCAGTGTAAACTCATATTTTCTCCAAAAACTTAGAACAATTGATTTATGTGGGTTTGCCCAAGCTTTCCTTGTTTTTATCACCATGGGAGTTAGACATCCAACTTTCAAACATCAAAGATATGGTTCAACATCAATCATCATGCATGTTTTATTGAGATAAAGCAAACTAACCTATACTCTAACCTACTTACCTATGAAATTTAGCCTAGATTAAACTATTGGACTAAGAAATTACTCTATCC
This sequence comes from Picea engelmannii, assembly GCA_009831015.1. Taxonomy (NCBI): domain Eukaryota; kingdom Viridiplantae; phylum Streptophyta; class Pinopsida; order Pinales; family Pinaceae; genus Picea; species Picea engelmannii. Next base: position 215,926 of record ML800846.1, read on the forward strand.
TGGGATTATTTGACCAAGATTAGGCAGTTTGGTCAAATTTATTCACTAGCTAACCTAATCTGCTTGGCTAAGATTAAACAGTTTAGCCAAGCTTATTCACTAATCCTATCAAAATCAATTTAAAAGGAATTGGTCATGCTTAAACTGTATGGACCAAGTCATTGTTATTGCATGGGGCTTTATTCAATTTCTTTTATGCCCTCTTTTTTTTTTTATTTCTTTTATTTTTCTTTTCTTTCTTTTTCTCAAATTATTTGGAAACCAAAGCAGTAAAGGGATAACATTTCAGTCACCAGTTGATCCTATAAGTTATAGGGTTATAACAAGTTAGATGTCAAGGGACACCTACACCTAATATTTATCTCCAGCAAAGGCCTCATGCAATGAGCTGGAGACATTTTAATGACTTCCAACAAATTCCTGAAAATTAGCAGTTTGTTGGATTTTTGTCTCTTTGGTTGTTGCCACCTATCTCCAAGGTTTAGAATCCAATGGAGGAGATGGGATTCGACCTCCTAAGGTTATGAGGATGCTATTTTTTATTTAAGGAAGGAAATATCTCTTGGATAAGGGGATTCATGAGCCAACGAAGGTCGAGAGGCTCTATTTTTGTACTTTGATAGATTAATTTGAAGATAGCCTATCTTATCATTTTCTGTGTTAAGAATTCATTTGCAGAAGGAAGTGATGTTTAGCTATGTTTTTTATTTGTTTTGACCCTTAATCTTTGTTCTTCTTCAACAACAAGTGTGAGAGGGTTGCTTAGGAGGATCCTTTGAGATCTTCTACCTTGTGTGTTGCTAAATATCTTCTGAAAAGGATTTTCAGATTATGATTCTTCTTCTACTATATAAATAGTATGCTTGAAAAGGATTTTCACGTCTTTATGTTTGCAGTTATTCGTTTTCTCATAAAAGTCTTCCACCTGAAAGCCTTGAAAGGATAAACATTGCTTTTGGATGATCTGTTTTGTTGCATATGGAAGATGATTTGCAGGGATAGATTCATATGATTTGTCAAGTCAAGAAGATAGCTTCAGCCCTACCTCTCTCATAATTTCAAAATCAACTTTATTTTTGTATTTCTTGATGTGTAAGACTTACCCCTATGCAGTCATGGGGTGACTCCTTGTGATAACATTTTTGGCGTTGTTTCTAGGGACGGATTTGAGAAGATTGAAAATCTCCCTGGGAAGAACGATGTTGCACAACTCCAACTTTAGATGGTATTGAAGTTGGACACCTTCAAGACTACACATTCACCATGGCAACTCCATTGTTCAGAATCTGTTGGCGACTCCACTGGAATGAGACCAATTAAATGGATATGAAGGCTATCCAGGACAGGAGGTTTTCCCCACTCAATTTCTCATCCATAGATGATTATCCACATCATGTGCCTCTTATTGATGAATGGAAAGATTTGTTGCCTAGATTTTATGAAAGTGAGGATGACAACCATGTTGAGCATGTTCAAGAATTTCATGCTTTGATGCAGCAACTTGACATTCATCATGAAGATATATTGATGAAAATGTTCATGTATTCATTGGATGTGGATTCACGTAAATGGTATTTCTCGTTACCCCCTTCCAACATTTCATCCTTGAATGATTTCCATGGAGTATTCAATGAACACTGCAAAAATTTTTATCCCTCTAAAAGTATTTGTCATAATTGTTGTGAGGGATATGTAGAATGTGCTCAAGATTTGTTAGATTGCTCTGTTGAATATAAAGATGAAACGATTTTATTCACTCTCCAAATGAAAGCATAAAGAATACTCCTGTATTCAGAGAGGACAACATTCATAACTTTGTTTCAGATGAAAATCATTTGTATGAACAACTAGAAGAAACAGTTACTATTGTTCCTGAAATGGATATTTTTAACGATTATATTCTTGATGAAATCATTGTTTTAGAGGTTGATCATAGGTATGAAGGGTGGGTTGTTTTTGATGAATATTTTATTTATGATGAGAAGCAAGCTTATATTATATTTTTTCACTATGAATATAGGGAGTATGATGCAGAGGTTGGCCTTGTCACATAAGACATAACCCGAATAATTGACCAAGAGCAACCCTTAGTTGAGGCACATGAAGAGATCGTTTATACACAACTAGAAGTAAATCAACAGTCATCAGTGGATCAACAACCACCTACGTCAATCCTTCTTCCACTTGTACCCACATTTTACAGTAAGCAACTTGAAGTGGAAAAATAAATATTATATCAGTCCCATGTGTTTTGTCACCATTTTTATGACCCTGTAGGGGTGTATATGGAGTTGTATTTCTCAAATGTTTTGGAACCTGTAAAATTTATTGTGTCAACAACAGTGAGAGGAGATATAGGAAATGTTTTCAAACCATTGTCATATTCCTTTTGTCTATTGTCAATCATTGGAATTTTAAAGACTCATGTCAGCAAGTTTCTTGAGAGGCTTTGGTGGAAGTTTTCCTTCACCTAGCCCATTGTAAAAGTAAGTTAGCTTAAGTTTTGTACATAAATAAGCTCCATCAAGAGCAAATGTGTTTGATTTATGTTTGAAAGTAGAGTAATATAAGTTGTCAGTATGTTGTCTTCAACACGATTCATCAGAGCATGAATCCACAAACCCAAAGGATAAGGCACTGAAGCTACAAGAGTTCTTTGAGCCTCACGGGGAGGACTATGGAGCCTATGTTAGCACAAGATTGGTTAAGGTGCCAAGTGTCAAGAAAAAGCATTGAAAACACTCTCACAAGGTTCCAAGCATCAAAATCACCCATGATTTTAAGCTACTAAATTGCATGAAGACACACAAGTAGGCACTACCTAAAGGCGCTATCGAAATTCTGGCAGAGGATGAATTGTGCAGAGTTATTCAGTCAATTTTGAGTCACTAATTTAAATCTTGGATTGTGAACAATTGAGAATGTATTTTTGAAAAATGGAGGAGGTTTTTGTTTATAACATTCCAAATAACAAAAAACTCTCTCAGTTTTTCAAAATGTGTTATGGTTTGAGAGATATTAGACATAGAAGTGGAGCTACCAACTGTTTTACAACAACACTACCTAATTTCCTGTAGCGTTCACGTTTTTTATATTCACCTTGTTGGGAGGTTGACACATGTCAAGGAGAATTCAAATAGCTTATAAAGGATCAGTTAGATGTCAAGGGAAACCTACACCTAAGATTTAGCTTCAACAAAGGCCTCATGCAATGAGGTGGAGACATTTTATTAATGACTTCCAACAAATTCCTGAAAATTAGTAGTTTGTTGGATTTTTGTCTCTTTGATTGTTGCCACATATCTCCAAGGTTTAGAATCCAATGGAGGAGATGGGATTAGACCTCCTAAGGTTATGAGGATGCTATTTTCTATTTAAGGAAGGAAATATCTCTTGGAGAAGGGGATTCATGAGCCAACAGAGGCCGAGAGGCTCTGTTTTTGTACTTTGACAGATTAATTTGAAGATAACCTATCTTATCATTTTATGTGTTAAGAATTAATTTGCAGAAGGAAGTGATGTTTAGCTATGTTTTTTCTTTGTTTTGATTCTTAAGCTTTGTTCTTCTTCAACAACAAGTGTTATATAGTTGCTTAGGAGGATCCTTTGAGATCTTATACCTTGTGTGTTGTTAAATCTCTTCTGAAAAGGATCTTCAGATTATGATTCTTCTTCCACTGTATAAATAGTATGCTTGAAAAGTATTTTCACGTCTTTCTATTTGCAGTTATATGTTTTCTCATAAAATTCTTCCACCTGAAACCCTTCAAAGGATAAACATTGATTTTGGATGATATGTTTTGCTACATATGGAAGATGATTTGCAGAGATAGATTCATATGATTTGTCAAGTCAAGCATATAGCTTCAGCCCTACCTCTCTCATAATTTCAAAATCAACTTTCTTTTCGTATTTCTTGATATGTAAGTCTTACCCCTATGCATTCATGGGGTGATTCCTTGCGCTAACACGACCCACAAGTTGAATTTTTTACCAAAGATACTTGGATATGTTTCCTCATTGGTATAGCAATTTCACGGTCTGAATCATTCTAGAAAAAACTTTATTGTGAAAATGGTGAGATGACCTGAAAAAAAACATATCTTAGAAAGCATCATCAAAAGAATTTATCCTTCCTTGAATTTTGGCCTTCTTTTCTTCACTTTCCTTAGAAATTCAACTTAGATATCCTTTGGTTACCTCAGACACCTATAGGTATTCAATATGCTCAAGTGTGTCTTAAATGAGAGAGCCTTGCCTCTTATTTATACTCTCCAAGTAGCTTCCTTAAAAACATCTTCTAAGTCACTTTGCCCACTTTCCTTATTTTAGGGTTAACCCACTTCTAATTTCTCCATTAAATTTATTATTGAATTAATT
>ML800847.1:0-14516 GCA_009831015.1 Picea engelmannii
GCTCGTGAATTTTGGGAGGGAACACTCCTATTTGCCTTATAAGTGGAAGAGGTGACCCCAAATTTAAATGGTTGGGTCCTAGATGTAAAGTAGATATGGTAGGAAGATGAGTTACCAACTTGTGGTAACCTGGAGGAAGAAGAAGGGAATGCAAGGGCATCTTGTTCATGGGCCACTAAATGTTGTCGGGGGAAGGGGTTAAAAAAGGTCGCTAGTTGTTGAGGGTTAGGGTTCCCTTATGGGGGGGTAAACATTTTCATTGAGATGATTGTTATTAAGGGTACCCCATAAGGGTTAAAAGCACTGGACCTCAAGCATCTCAGGACAATGATGGGTGTAGTGGACACGTGTCTAGAAAATAGTGCAAGGGTAGTTGATTCATAAATGGTTAGAATGAGCCTAATTCTTTGGATGATTTGAATTGGATCCTAATTAAATCTCTTTTGTAAAATTTGTAATAAGCATTTAATTGTTTTGGCAAAGTTGAGTGAATAGTTCAAAAATTCTTTTGACTTGGAAGATGAAAACGAATCACTATGATGGTTGGGCTTACAAGGCATCCCATTAAATATGAAGGTTGTAGAGAAGAAGGGCATTTAAGGGAAAAGAGAATAGGAGAGCCTATGAGGAAATAAAGAAGCAAGATGGTAGCAGAACATGAAGGATTCAGACGAAGAAGCCTATTCGATAATTGAAGACTATCTATAAACCAAAGCCATCTGCAACTTTGCTAGTGAGTAAGAATGCATTAAAACCTTGATTTTCAATGCATAACTAAACCATAATCAAGGACTTATATCCCATTCGCTTCATCAACATGAATATTATGCGGAAAAATAACTTCTAGTCTATGTTCTCTATGTCATACAGAGATCTCTATCTAGAATGAAACTTCAAGCCTTATGTTCTTTATGTAACCTCTCCTCGAGATTGATTATTTAGCTCCTTTCTCCATGTAACCTACACATGAGAAACTAGATGGCAATGTAATGGCAAATTATTCTTTGTTCTCAATGTGATAATCAACACTAGGTCTCTAACTATGTATGATGTTAAGTGCTATGTTTCCATAATTGATCTCTGGAGATTTTGTGCACAAATTTTGGGTGCAACTTCTCAATTCACTATCCTTTGGCAAGCTTGTGAGGAGGGTTCTACATGTTGGCTTTGATATGCCAAGATAATCCTCTATACATGAATGGCTACAAACATCCCTATTTGATTGTCGCCAATGTCCAACCACAATGACTCTATATAGCATGAACTTAGATGAGCTTAAAACAAAATGATATCAACAATTGTCATCATTGGCCTCTTGCTTGGAAAATGAGGCAATGAGATATTGGATATGCACCTAGTTTTGAACTATAGTAGCCCAACACTAATGTTACTTACACCAAAGTTTTTTATACAACATTCCAACAACAAATTGATAATTCCCTTCTAGTTTCACAAAGAGAAAAAAGTTTTAATAATCTAAATGGAAATATTCTCTCAGCTGACATGAGTATTGTAGCTAACACATGGAGAGGACATAGAAAATCAAAATTATCTTGCTCGGACATTTCCATCAACCATCCCACCAAAACGATTTGAGTCTTATCGAACACAACGACCTCCATGTAAGACCTTGCAACAAGCTATTCAGGTTCACCTCAAGATGAAAGTAATTATAGACATTTTAGTTATAATTTTCAATAACTATCATCCTTTCAATCTATGTTTCTATTATAGAAGTCAACAAAATGTTGGATTCTCACTGATGTTGATCATCATATAGTATAAATAATGATATCTCTGGATTGGTTTAGTGAACCCATTAATTTAATTACTTTGAATGGTAGTGATAAATAATTTGATAGTGTTTATGTTGTTTGTAGTACATCATGTTGCCATGAATGTCCTCAATCCACTTTACATTTGACCATTTTTGGAAATTGCTAATTTGGATGGATCAAAATGATGTTTTCTTCAAATTTGTTGCCCATAAATAAAGACCAAAACCTTTCAATTTCAATTACAGAAACAAAAATGGAAAACCAAGAGTTAAAGGTCAATGCTCGTAGTTTAATTGAACAATCTAATGTTGTTTATAGCCAACTATGCAACATATAGATAAAGGGGATATGAACAAAGAGCACACAATTGGAGCATACAACATTTGTAGCCTACATACCGTCTCAGACTTCTTTCCAAGGTAGTGTACGTCCCTCCTAGAGATGGTTTAGTAGTGTAAGACCTCAACAAACTTGAATACTCAATGTGCAGATTGGCTTTGGGATGCCAATGATCTCCTTCAAACAACGAATGGCCATTCCAACAGTCTTGAGAGGATGAATTCCTAAATTTAAGAGCTTGAATTAGAAATTTGGACCAAGATTAGCAAACATGGCCAACAACTCTATCATTGTAGTCTTTGATTTCCTCTAGATGAACTAAATGGATGGCTTGAGGTAGTTGGTTGTTGTGCCCACGTAGTAGCTTAAGGGAAATAGATTTCAAATAGGAATTAACATTCTATTAACTGGAATTAGTCAAGAATACACTACAAATGAAGCAAGCACACATCAATTAACATAGGTATAATGTGTAATTCCTCATTACCATCGTTAACACACCAAGAGTAGAGAATAACTACATAGGCATTTCATTGTGTATAATTTATCATATTTCACACCAAGAACAAAGAATGGAATTTAACTATGAATTATGCACACATATGAATGAAATCTAAAATGATAGACCCAATAATTAATCATATAATGGACATTGTGATATTACCTTGGAAACCCAAACGAGAAAATCAGCTTCGAATGTTTGCTCAGTTCTCATTTAGACAATCTTCGGTTACAATGCAGTTCATGGCTCTCCATGCATCGTATCCTCTCTTGGCCAACAAAAATATCTTCGAGAGTGAAAGTATAGGAACAAATAGGGAGAGTTGGATTAATGGAAAGGCCAAAGGGAATGACCTTTCATTTCCCATTCATCAATCTCTTATCCTCTCCTATTCTATTTTTTTTTAATCAATTCACTGTTTTCTTCACATTTTGTCTTATTCCACTTTTACATTTGCATTGTTTTTAATAGTTTTTCTAGCCTCCAATAGACATTGAATTGGTTTGCAAGTATTGAGTCTTACAACCATTCACTTGTTTGAATCAATAACTCACCCTTGCAACCATTTCTCGGCAAAATATAACCCCCACTAAATGTTGGTTTTCCCGTTTGGGTTTCTAGTGTAAAAAAATATATGTTGTCTGAATATGAATTGTGTGATTGAATTTTATGCATGTTGGATTATTCCTAGTGGTAATTACTCCATCGTATTAAACTCAATTCATTTTTTTAACTCACCACAACATTGAAATCCAATTGTTGGAATTATTCAATGATAAATGCAGCATTGTTATTCATTATTTTGATCATTGGCAAGACAATTGTATGCATTGGCCTTATTCCCGATCTATTTGGACTCCTATGACTGGAATCTTCCCTTACTCTATTTGCTAAGTGATTTCCTTGTGTATGCATTGTGCTTGGGTCTATCCACCTACAACCTGTTAGATTTTCTTTATTTACATAGCATTAGAGTTACCAGTGTTCTTTTACTTCTTTACGATTAACTTATATATATCATGTATTGAGCAATAACAACATAAACAAGAGACAAAAGAACACAAAATATTTATCCTTGGAAAACCCCAAATGGAGGAAAAACCCAACAACCTTTCTTAGACAGATTTTGTTCACAAATAAAGTCCAATCATGAACCAACATATAAACCATAGCACAAAGGATAGCTCAAGGTACAACCATAAATATCACCCCAGCTGTAGCAACAACACTATACAAGAGGAGCGCACCTCTACCAAGGGTAGCGCACAAGAGAGAGAGAGAGAGAGAGAGAGAGAGAGAGAGATAGTAACCACAAAGAATAACCAAGATCTAAGATGATGTTGTAGCTACGTCTTCCTAGCCTTATACCTACGCCTTCTTATGTAGTTTCAATTGCGAGTGTGTGTGTACAAATGAGCAAGGAGTCACTATAGTTATATTAGTCTGTCAAAGTACTAGGCTCGACTTCTTATCTGGAATATCAGGGCCGACTTCTCATCTGGAATAATTCATTTTCCACTTTATTAATTACTTTGGGCCAACTTCTTATCTGAAGGCTTCTATTTTCACTTTGATCTTTTCCTTGTGGGTCGACTTCTATTATGGGGTATTTCCACATCTGTTCAATGGTTCTCTTGCTTCCGGGATCTTCTTCTCATCTAAGAAAGGTCATCTAGGAGGGAAAGTTCCTCCCGCAGCTACCAAAACATCAACAATCCCTCTTAGCTAGGGAGGTATATTTCCATGGTGTCTTCATCTAGTAGTCTACTCACTACTTTGCAATAAGCTAGTAGCACACAACTACTACAATGCCATTGGTAGATCAAAATGATATGTCATGGTCTCCAAGACTAGGTTGCAATCATCCAGTAGCACACAACTACCCATACTGTCGTAGTCTAGTAGTACACAACTACTACCATAGTCCTCATGACTGTGTTGCGATCAAACAGTAGCACATAGCTACTTCCAAGCAATCGTGTAGTCTCCATGGCAATCGGCTAGTAGCACACAACTACTACAATGCCATCCAATCTGCTGCCAAACCATATTGTCACGACTACATAAAAATCAACTAGTAGCACTAAGCTACTGCCATGTCATCATCCATAGTCATGATCTCCAATCCACTAGTAGTTGTAAGACTACTACCATGTAGTCCAATAATCTCCATAACTATGTAGCAATCAACTAGTAGCACTAATCTACTAGTATACCATCAACCATAGTTATGATCTTTGTGACTATGCAGTAATCAACTAGTAGCACACAACTACTACCATTCCATCAACCATAGTCACAGACTCTATGACTATGCAACAATCAACTAGTAGCACACAAGTACTACCATGTCATCAACCATGGTCATATCCTGTAGTCAACTGGTAGCTACACAAGCTACCACCATGAAGTCCATCAATCTCTGTGATTATGTAGCAATCAACTAGTAGCACACAACTACTACCATGCCATCATCCATAATCATAGTCTGCAATCCCCATGACTATGCAACAATCAGCTAGTAGCACACAACTACTACAATGCCATCAACCATAGTCATAGTCTCTATAACTATGCAACAATCAACTAGTATTACACATCTACTACATTGTCATCAACCATAGTTATAGTCGATGTCTCTATAACTATGCAGCAATCATCTAGTAACACACAACTACTATAATGCCATCAACCATAGTTATAGTTGATGTCTATATAACTATGCATCAATCGACTAGTAGCACACAACTACTACAATTCCATCAACCATAGTTATAGTCTCATTCAATATCACAAAGCTACTCCCATAGTCCTCACGACTATGTGTGTGATGTTTCTTCTCTCATCAGGTGCGACAGTGCATTACCCCCTCAGTCACCTCACATGATTGATCTAGGAAACCCTTGGCCAAATGGGTTAGCCAACATGAGAAGGAACAACACACCTCCCTCTCAACTAGGGTGGGCATTCTGCATCATGCCAAACTTGTCTCTGAAGTATTTATACTTCACTCTAGATAGAGGCTTGGTGAGAATGTTTTTTATCTGCTCATTCGTGGATATGTATCGGAGCTCTATAGCTCCTCTCTACACCATGTCTTGGATGTAATGATATTTTATCTCTCTGTGATTTGACTTGTCATGAAAGACAAGATTCTCTGAAAGCATCACACAACTTTGATTGTCACAATGTATCAAAGTTGACTCCAATTCTAGATCAAATATCCCTGCAAGAAATTTAACTTCCGAAGCCACACTGCTTCATGACTTGCCACACTAGCTACGATGTACTCTGCCTCTGCTATATTGAGTGCCACTAATGTTTGCTTTCTACTCAACCAAGAGATCATACCTGATCCCAGACTGAAGAAACATCCAGAAGTACTCTTCCAATCCACTCCACTCCCTGCCCATTCAAAGTTTGAATATCGTTGCAGCTTCACATCTTCACTCGAGACATATCTCAATCCATATCCAATCGTACCACGCAAGTACCTCAACACATTTTTTGTTGTCATCCAATGTACATGTCTAGGTTCAAACTGACTCAAGGCATTCACTGCAAAACATATGTCAAGTCTAGTGTTAACCAGGTACATCAAGGATCCAATCAGTTGTCTATACATTGTGGGATCCACCAAATATGAATATGAATCGCTCAAAAGCTTTAGATTTATCATCATGTGTGTGGCCATGGACTTGCAGTCCATCATCCCAAACCTCTGTAGGATCTCAACAGTATATTTTCCTTAGCTAAGGAAAATCTCATCTAATCTCTGCCACACCTCCAATCCCAAGAAGTAATGCATCATTCCTAGATACTCCATCTCGAACTCTGAATCAAGCTCCCTCTTGCACCCAACTATGAGCTTCTCATCTCATGTTAGAAATAGGTCATCCACATATACAATCGAGATCAACGAACATCCATTCACAACCTTGCAGTAAAGGTTGGGATCCGCATCACTCTTGGTAAATCCCAAGCTCATTAGGTAGTTATCTATCCTAGCATACCATGCTCTGGGTGCCTGGTTAGGCCTATATAAAGCCTTCATCAATCTGCAGACATGGGACTCCTTCTCATGTATCTTGTGGTTTCTCTATGTACACTTATTCTAGCTACTAGAGAAAGTGTCTCGTCGTAATCTTCTCCCTCTTGTTGGGAGAATCCTCAATCCACAAATCAAGATTTGTACATCTCTATGTTGTCATTCTTGTCATAATATTCTCCCTCTTCCTGGGAGAATCCTCAAGCCACATATCAATATTTGTACATCTCTATGTTGTCATTTGCAACATGCTTGATATTGTAGATCAACTTGGAAGTCACCTTTGACTTCCCTTCTGGTCTCAGAACCAAGGAAAAATCCATATCCCAGTCCTTCTGATTGGCTTCCTCCTCTGTCACCGAAACAAGGGAATCTTCCTAGGAGGTCTCATATCTCCTTGAATCCTTTGAAAATTTGATCTAGCCTCATGTCTATCAGTCATGGAAGACGTCTCTCTCTCTCCTATTTGAATCTGAGGAGGAATACTTTATGAATGAAAGTCTCTAAGCCATTGACTCTCTCTAAGATCAGGCTCACTCTGAGTCTGCATGCTCCCTCTGAAGCTTGAATCCCTATGAGTTTATATAATATCTAGAGCCATTTGCTCCCTCTGCATGTGCTGACCTCCTCTTGAAGTCTGGTCTCATATGAATTATCCTGAGGAGGTTTCTCCTCCCTACTAGATCCCTAGGGTTGACTCCCTCTGAACTCTAGCTCCTTCGGAGTTGGTATTTGGTGGGGCCTCTTGCCTCACCATTGGTGGAGCCATATACTCCTCCTCATGATATGGATTATCAATTCCATATATTTGTATCCCCCTTTGCATCCTGCAAAGTATCACGGGACCATGTTGGTCTCTTCCTGGTCACTGTAACTATTCTGGGTAGGCCCTTCTAGCTCTATTGACTCTTCTTGGTGATCTGAAGAGTGATCAACTGAACTACATGGATATGTATGGTCATCTTTGGAGCCTTCTGCTCCTTACAATCGATCTCCATATGAGATACTATGTATCCCCAAAAGTACCCTTCTTGCAAGAAGGTTCTGACTTTGTCCTCTTCTCCTTCATTACATGGATGTGTATAGTCATGTGCACAACTCTATGTCAGGATAGTCTGCTCCATGTCTCAGATAGATGCCATCTAAATTGTTGCCTTCTGAAACCATCATTTTATCTCCCTCTCTGATCCAGATTATTTTCGGAATGAAATGAAAGAAAAGATATTACAATGAAATACACATAAAAATTGCCAAAAACATAGAAATACAACAATACATGATTTCTATTAATGAAAGAAATGTACAGAGACTATAAAAATAAAGAGTGCAAGACTCGCTAGAATGATGGCAGCTTTATCTCTGAGAAGAGATGTGACGACTACACTCATTCACAAGAAGATGATTACAATGAGGCTCTGAAGGCCTTTTTTATGATAAACATGAATGTCAAAACCCTAGACATCCCAAAACCTAACCCTGGGAGATGAAGCACCAAAAGTCATGTGGGCCTCGTTGGGGCAAGTTAGTACATTAACTTATCAGGGTCATAACTTTTGCATATGATCTTCGTTTTAGCCACGTGATAACCCGTTGAAAAGGTATTTTCGAGAACTACACAATATACCTTAAACTCTAACTTTGTCTATAGTTTGACTATGCAAGCCAAGAAAACATTGTTTTGAGCCCCAAAACGGCTCTGGAAGTACAAAAAGATGTACTAACATGAAAACTTCCAAAATAAGCTAGTTGGAATAGGTGGGGGGCCACCAATATCCACCTGGATGCTATGTAGGGCTTCAGGACAGACCCATAAGTGTAGAACCTACAATTACAAAGAAATGTCCCCATTACAGAGAAACATGTTGAACTGAAAACTGTCAAGATGAGCCAGTTGGAATTTGGAACAGGTGGGTGGCCACCAATATCCACCTGAATCACTCTCATAGATATCACATGTGACATGCCCGGAACAAGAGAAAAATACAATAATAGGAATAAAACTTTTCAACACTCTTCCAGTGTTGTGACCAATCATTCTTCCATGATAACCTGCCCGGAACAAGAAATAAAAGACAACAACATCTCCCAGAAGAGATCAATTTCATATTGCAAACAAATGCATCATTAATAATGAACAATGAGCATTTACTGATATGCAAATCATATCAATAATATTCAAGTGTTACTAAACATTTGATAACAATAGCAATAATAGAACTCTAAAGACTGTTATTCTAATTACAACACTTACTTAAGCTGCAACAATATGAAATATCAAACCTGATATGTGAACATGGAATCTTTTTGTTGTTGACCTATTTGAGTTGTTCTCTATTGTAGGAGACATCGTCACTTTTTCCTCCAACTCTTGGGCTTCCTCTGAGTGCTCTAGATCTAAGATCCTTAATTGAGTCTGTTAAGATCCTCTTGGCCTTTACCTTGTTCTTCCTGAACTTTGATTTAGCGTCTTCATCTTCTGGTTCTGGAAGTATCTTCTTGACATGATCCAATAGCTTAATCTCTTCTAGAATGCTTCCAAGATCTAAAGTTATTTGCTCCATCCAATCTATCCTCAACTCTCATGTTGGTTGACATTTTCACCGATAGAAACCCTAGCTTTGAAAAACTTTGATTTTTCAAACTTCACCAAACTACACACTAAGTGTTGCAGGGGGTGCGCTAGGGTAGGGCGCACAACTCTATGTAAAGACAAGTCCCAATGCCTTTGGAACTATTTCTCAACGAGCTTGACTAAGATGTTACGGTGCAACGGTAAGGTATTGTTGCAAATGATCTTCCTTCCAATGGTCAAACTATTATGAAGGTAACCAACTTTGATACCATGTTAGATTTTCTTTATTTACAGAGCATTAGAGTTACCAATGTTCTCTTACTTCTTTATGATTAACTTATATATATCATGTACTCAGCAATAACATGATAAACAAGAAACAAAAGAACACAAGAGATTTATCTTGAGAAAAACCCAACAACCTTTCTTACACAGATTATGTTCACAAAGCAAGTCCAACCCTAGCACAAAGGCTAGCTCAAGTTACAAGCAAAAATACCAGCCCAACTGCAACAACAACACTATACAAGAGGAGTGCACCTCTACCAGGGGTAGTGCACAAGAGAGAGAGAGAGAGAGAGAGAGAGAGAGAGAGAGAGAGAGAGAGAGAGAGAGTAACCACAAAGAATAACCAAGATCCAAGATGTTGTTGTAGTTGTGTCTTCCTAGCCTCAGACCTACGCCTTCTTATGTAGTTGCAACTATGAGTGTGTGTGTACAAATGAGCAAGGAGTCACTATATTTATACTCTTTTGTCAAAGTATTGGGGCCAACTTCTTATCTGGAATACTGGGGCCGACTTCTCATCTGGAATAATTCATTTTCTACTTTATTAATTCCTATGGGATGACTTCTTATCTGGAGGCTTTGTTTCCTCCCCAACAACCCCCCTTGATTTTTTTGTAAAAATTCAAGGAGACCCCCTGAACCATTCGAAAATATCACTTTCATGACATCCGACTCTATCTTACTCGATCGGAGAAGATGGTTTTATGGATTATTTTGGTGTGATGGTTGGCTTGTAATGTAGTAACTTCACAAAATTGTATCAACTGGATCTTTGGTCTTTTGATAGTCCTTTTATCGTTTTCTGGTTTTTTCTTATTTGAGTGGTTTGCTTTGAATTGTGTGAATATTTTGTGATTTAAATGTTTCCATTGGACATTATTACGTTGAATATACTAACTATTGAAAGTGACTTTAACATTGGTTCTTCGTTCTTATATCAATTATTTTTCATTTTGAATTTCTTGATTTTCAACATGAAAATTCAAAACAAGAGTATGAAGGATTTTGTGATGCCTTTCAATGATTAGCAAATGGTTTCATAACATGTTTTCATTTCCAGGTCTTCTCTGTTGGTTAATGAATGAAAACTTTGGTTATCATCATGATTCGACAATGGAATCCAAGAATAGATTTATTTTTACTTTTATACATTTGTTCTTGTTTTCCTAATACTATTTGATGATATTTCAAAAAGGAAAGATCTCATTTGAGCATGAGCTAGAGAACTAGATTTCGATGAATAATCAAGACATGACTTGCTTTGGTCTTAGTCCTAATGGTCATAATCCTTATCATGACTTAAAACTATGAACAATGGTTAAATTTTCTTTATGTATTTGGACCTTTCATTTGAATTACATGACATGACAAAGGTCATTACTATAAAAGTTCTTGTTACTATCATGTCATGGTTTTCAAGTCATTATTGTTATTACTTGGTCATTATGCAAAGTTCTTTGCAATTAATTGTTTTAACGATTGTTCTTAATAACCATGTAATTCGAAAAACTGAATTGATTACATGTTACACTATGTTTAAGACATGCGGCTAATAAAATAATTGAGAATTGCATTGTTTACCGTCAATTAAATGGAGAAGTGACCCAAGAGTTGTCCAATAATTTAACAATTCATTTTTGTACATTTGTTTATAGTTTGTTTGTAAAATAAGCATAGATATGAGTTTATTTTTATTTTTTGTATTGTTTTATTATAATTAACAATTAAATATTTCATTTAAAAAATATATAATGGAACATTCCATAGTTATTCTCAAATATTTGTGTTATTATCAAGGTTAAAATTTTTTTTTTAGCATGAACAGACGTTTAAATTATTTGTTTGATTTTGTTTTCTATTATTAATCATTGTTTTGATTGTTTTGTTTACATGATCTCATACTCCAGATCATGGAAGAGAGTTGGAATTGCTTGTTTTGGGAGAATAGTTGCTAAATGATTGAAATGAGAAAACTAAAAAATCGCTTCACTTCTCAGGAGGCAAAATGAAAATCTTCATTTCTGGCAAATAGTAACAAATTTATGGAAACGCTCGAAAACCCATCTGCAAAGCAAAGCTATTTGCCTTACTCTTGAGGATTTTCTCAAGAAATGGCATGGTTTAGGAGATACAAACAAATCTTTGACATGCAATTTTCTAGATTTTGTGTTGCAACCAACCTCCAATTTGGATTTTGTTTGAACGACCCAGGGATATCAGAGATTGATGTTTAGCATGAAATTAATAAAATTAAATCAGTTTGTGTAGTTTGGACTTATAAAAAGAAGATTAGAGCTCTGGAAGAAAGAAGGAGCATGGAAAAGTGAATGGACTTGGTATTGTAATGGGAAGAGAGTGAACCTCATTTTGCTTCATACTTTTGTTCTGTGAGTAATTTTGGAGTTTTTTTTTAATATAATATCATTTGTTTTCATTTATGTGTTCATTTTCTTCCTTTCATAGCTTTGTAGAATGAAATCTTGACTTTTTTCCACGTTTTATTAATTCATTGTTATGGTATTAATTTGTGTATCTCTTGTTCCAAAGAGTAAAATTTTAAAAATATCATTTGTTATCTCAGCTTTATCAATTCTTTGTGTGATTGATAGATAAATGCATGTGTAAAATGTGCTAGATTTTTCTTATGCAAATTACATGTGTTTAATTATTTATTTTTAATGAAACGTGTTTCATTAATTGAAATAATACAATATTATTCTCCATAAAGGATTGATCTCAAAGTTGCTTCCTTTCCTTATCTATATTAAATCTACTATATTTTGTTGAAATTTCTTTCACCGGAATTTTGTTGGACTTGAAGTGCAACATTGCATGTTCGAGAATTTATTTTACAGGTGGACAATCTAATGGATATTTGAAGGAGAGGATTCAACCATTAGATTGCAACTCTGCTCCTGATCAGGATAGTTTAGTCATTGTATTTTGTCATGTTTTGTTTGTATAGGTTTGAATGTAAATTTTTAATTGTAACAATTTAGTTTAAATGCTTTGATCATTTGAATAATCCTGTCATAAATTACATTCGAAATCATTTAGTTTAGTTTGATTGTTAGCTTAGCTTGAACATTATTGTTTCAATATGATTGAAGTTCAAATTATTTGTTTTCTTTATTATTTATAGATATTGTTTAGATTAGATTTTCCCGAGATTAAGTTCCATTACATACTTTGAAATTCTTGTTTTCACAAGGCTTCTAGTAAATCTTGTACCCGTGTACAACTTGTAAATTTTGTGAATTTATGTAATTAAGTGTAAGTGTAAGTTTTAAACCTGTGAAGTAAAGCAATGCATATAGATTCTTATGCAAAATAGAATTTAATCAATGGCTCATTCACATAGTACACAAAGATTTATACCGGAAACCCTCAATCGGGAAAACCTTTCTTATATTCATTATCTCGAATTTCACCATTCATTATACAATATATACAGTGGTTTTAGGTATTCCGTAGATACCAAAACCCTAATCCCTCAAACTGAGATTATTTTTAGTAAATCGGGATTATGAGGGATCGTCAGATGCAGTTGTCGAATCTGACGCACCCACACACACACACATGCAAAGAATATAACACATACCCAACATTCTCCCACTTGTTGTTTTCTTTGCATCCAAGGGTCCCGATATTATATAGTCAACAATCCAGGGCAACAATGCCCATTGTTACTCTACACCAGGAGAACTTTTCTGTGCTTACAGACTTTGTCAATGAATCTGCAACATTCTTCAAAGTGTCAACCTTTTCCAGCAACACTTTCTTTTCCTCAACCATGTCTCTCACAAAGTGATACTAAACATCAATATGCTTTGTCTTCGAATGATAAGCATGGTTCTTTTCCAGGAAGATTGCACTCTGACTATCACAATCTAATCTCATTGCTTGTTGTACCAACCCAATACCTTAACACAATCTTTGTAACCATACTACTTCCTTGCTTTCATGAGTGGATGCCATGTATTCAGCTTATGTAGTTGAGAGTGCCACTATAGCCTGTCTTTTGCTGATCCAACTGATTGCTCCTCCAAATAGGTTAAACACATACCCACTTGTAGATATTCTGCAATTCAGATCTCCAGCCCAGTCTGCATCAACAAAGCCATGTATGTCCACCACTCTGTCCAATCCTGGTCTTCCTTGGTAGCACAATCCATAATTGGTAGTGCCACACAAATACCTGAAGACCCTCTTTAATGTTGTCCAATGCTCATTCCCTGGTTTGGACATATACCTACTCAAAACTCCCACTGCATGTGCAATGTCCGATCTAGTACAGACCATTGCATACATCAAACTGCCAACTGCACTGGCATATCGAACATGGGACATGTCCTCTTCTTCTTCTTGTGTCTTGGGACACTGATCTACAGATAACTTTACACCTATGGGAATAGGAACCTTGACCGGTTTACTTCCATGCATATTAAACCTCTGCAATATCGTCTCAACATATTTTCTCTGATTCAACCAGAGTTTCCTGTTTGCACGATCTCTTTTAATATCCATTCCCATAATGAAGTTAATAGCACCGAGATCCTTCATGTCAAATTTGGAGGATAGTTGCAATTTCACCTCCTTGATAACATCCATGTTATTTCCTACCAACAACGTGTCATCAACATACAACACTACATAAATGAAGTGATTACCAACCTACTTGGAATATACATAGTGATCATCCCTGCTTCTTACAAATCTCAATCCAAGGATGTATGTGTCAAACTTTTGGTACCACATCATAGGTGATTCCTTCAGACCATATAATGACTTCTTTAGCTTACAAACCAACTCTTTCTTTCCCTTCACTACAAATCCTTTTGGTTGTTTCATGTAGATTTCTTCTTCCAGATCCCCATGTAGGAATGTTGTCTTCACATCCATCTGTTCCACTTCAAGATCAAAAGAAACAACAATAGATAAAATAAATCTAATAGAAGTTAACTTAGCAATAGGAGAAAAAATCTCACC
>ML800847.1:23077-34402 GCA_009831015.1 Picea engelmannii
CTTTATGAAAGTACCCCATACCTCCTTAACCACATTCTTCCCTGATGACAAAGGATTATTCAAGGAGATATCTTCTTTTGCTAGTCCTAGAGATAACCTTCACCTTGGTTTTCATATTTATTTTGTCTTAGATCTTGGGTGGATTCATTCACCTATGGGGGAATCCACACCCATTCCTTCCCCCCTTTGTTGAAGTACCCATACCTCTTTAACTACATTCTTTCTCGATGACAAAGAATTCTCTAAGGCTATATTTTCTTTGGCTAGTCCTAGAGATAACCTTCACCTTGGTTTTCCTGTTGACTTCCTGCTTGGACCCAAATGGTCCACTAGCATGCCCTCCCGATTCCATCTCTTTTAAAGATCCAAATAGTGTTAATGCACATCAAATTAACTTTTTTTCTACTATTCATAAGAATTGGAGGGGAAACACCTCTAAAATCTAGTAAGAATCATTTTAGATTGATGAAATTAGAAAATATCAAATGTTAATATTACAGAATGCTTTCAAAAATACTATTCTTCTTTTACATTAAAAATAATAATTTCATCAAATCCAAAATTACAATTTTAGTGAAATAATCCTCTTTATATAACCTTACCTATGAAAAAAAATAAAAGCCGACTTCCTCCATCATATTCGTGTAACCAGAATAAAAGCCGACTTCCGTTTTCTTTTAGTTTAAGAAAAGCAATACGAACGTTGATCGTTCATGTAACAACGCAGGGCACTTCAACGGCGAGGTATATATCTATACAGAGAGAAACTACACATTGATTTTCCATAATATTTGGTGCACCTTTTCAATTGAAGATCAATATTTATCGACACTGAAAAGCGAAGATTTCAAGTTACAGGAAATGTTGAGCGGCGTGAAATTCATACCCAGAGATAAACTCCAAGTACGTACTCAATCCGTGTCTCCCTGGTTCTCTTTTGTTTCTATTTCACGGCATTGTGTTTTCTTACAAGGGTTTCTTCGGTTTCCTATTTTAGGCAGAATTCAATTCAGATTCAGATCATTCCCCAACCCCTAAGAAGAAGCAGAAGAAGCATCACAAATCCCGTTCGAAACGCAGGAAACGATATAATTCTTCTGATATCTCCGATGATGATGAAGAAGAAGACAGAAGACATAGGAGGAGAAGATCGAAGAAAAAACCCAAATGGGAATCTTCCCCATCTTCATCATCCCCATCATCATCTGAGAGTGAGAAACCCAGACAGAGAAAACATAAATCTAGAAAGTCTTCAAGGAAAAGTAGCGAAAGAAAAGCCTCATCTTCAGCAGGTATTATTGATTTAACTTTCCGTCCTTAATGGTATCTCATTCCCACCTATTCTAATTTGTCGATTATGTGAATATTGCTCCGAGTTGATTGTTTATTTGCATACCCTTATGAAGTTTGATGTCATTCTGTATACTCAACTCTATTGTGTTTGTTAATTTGATTGTTTTTCATTTTCACTAAGCCTAAAACTGTCATCATGTATGTTGTTGCAGATGAGGAAATTGATAAAACAAAATCTGCCCGGCAAGAGCTGGAGTCAGCGAGAAAAGAGATGGGGTTGGAGTGGATGGTCAGGCCTTCAGAAAGACCACCTTCTGCAAAACAGATACTAAAAGATGAAGAACCTTCTCAGGACATGCTGGAAGAGGTGAGCATTCCAGCCTGTGATCTTTCTTTTTTTATTACCTTACAATTAGCTGTATAAGGGACCTAAAAAAGGGGTTGATGCAGAATGAGAAATCGTAGTTCTACTTTTCCTTTCAGCATGTATGCCAGTGAATCAAATTTTGTATTGGCCCCTTTTCTTTTACCCATCCGTCACCCAGTAAGGCATTATTTATATCTTGCTATTTCTATGTCAAAGTGTCCATAATCGTCTATCTCCATGCATAGACGAATACCGAAAGAGACACGGAACTATGAAAGTTAATAAGAGAGATACTAGATTAGGGGACCGCAAAACACAAATCTACTAGGGTATAATTTCAGTACGATAGTGCTTCTTGGTCCAGATAAAAGTTTTGAAAAACCAAATGAAATAATTCTCTGTATCTGCCGGAAAGACTTCGAGGCGATTTTTCAAAATAAAAGTTATATAATAGGACAATTTCCATAAGTTATGCTAAGAACAACCATAGAAAATCTTTGAGATGATCAGGAAACACTCAAAAAGAAAAACCACCATCATAAACAACGGTCAAGCCAGCTTATGTTCATAGAAGTTTTAATTAAACTGATACTATTAGTTCTAAAGCTAATGCACAAACATGGTACGGAGAACTTGGCTTGCTTTGGCAATTATTTAGGGGCAAACACTTGCATTTTCACTGACATGATAACATGACATTTAGAACATGATCGGAAAAGAAATCTCATATGGTTTTCACCAGAATCACAATTTGCCTTCAGCAGAATCTATCTCCCATATATTGATCCCTGTGCCATTGCCTACGGGTATTTCTTGCAAGTACTCTAGAGGTAGTTTGGTGACATTCTACATTGCCACATATTTCAACTCCTGTTATCACCTATCCATATTTTTCACCACGTTCTGTAAAAATGATTGTGAGTTGATTTTCCTTGTCAAAACTACTACTGTGTGTTAATTGGCCATTGAACAGAAAAAATTAACTAAGGTCAGGTCAAATATGGAAATGGACGCAAGGGAATATTGTAAAGGGAGTAGCAGGGTCAAAGAGAGAGAATTGAAAATTGGAACAAAATGGGGGTATAATGTACAAAAAGAGGGAAATAATATGAGCACATGTTTTGAATGTCTATGTAATTTTGTAAGATGAATAGCTTGTTAATGCATAAACCCAATAATTTGCCAACAGCCCTTACATTATTGCCCAAAGAATTATACACAAAAGAAACAAAGATGTTCATAAGTAATATGAAAAGACCTTGTGTATGCATTTGAAATTCAAAAGATGAAATGTAAAACACTATGAGAAGGCTTGTCTAAGCCAAGCACGGTGAAATTGATTTAAGCTGTCTACAATGAAAGAAATCCACTATGAAAATACTAGACCTTGTTAAGGATAGATTCCTCTGAAAGCTATATTTTTTGTCTCCTGAAGAAGATTAGTTCACGCCAAATGCATGTTATTCTTGACAAACTAAATTCTTTCGGAGGAAGACATCTTATTTGCTAGTTGTAACATTCATTCAAAGATGTATACCGTTACAAACTTTTATTGTGTGCCCTCATAGATTTCTAAGACAGTTTGTAGCACTGTTTTACAGAAGCCTAAAATAAATCCAAAGGAATTGAATCCATTCTTCAATGGTGGGGGTTCGGGTTATCCAGAGGAAGATGAAGATGTACCACAAAAGGCAGGAGCAGGCAAGTTGCCACCACCACCTGCTGTCGGTGATGGAGGTGCAAGTTGGCGATTAAAAGCTTTGAAGCGAGCACAAGAACAGGCAGCTCGAGAAGGTCGGAAGCTTGATGAGGTAACTGATATTGAACGATACTCTTGCACTAGATAATCTCTGGAACTAGATATCTATATAAGCATTATAACTTATAAGTCATTTCCCCTTTTATATTTTCTAGGTTGTCGAAGAGCGGTGGGGTTCACTGGCACAAATGACTGCATCTGTAGCAACTACTAGAGCAGCTTATGGGCGTGCTCATTTGCATGCAATCAGAGACAGGAAAAGGGAACAGAAAGGTGAACATGGAAATGGAGGCCATGAAGGTACTTATAATGAAATGGACAAGGATGATCAGAGGATAAGGGATAACAACAGAGATTATTTGAGGGATGTTTCTCTTCGTGAATCACATATGAAAGCACCCAAAATAAACGATTCCTTATCTTGGAGAAACAAAAAGAAAGGTAACGTTATCCGTCCAGAAGATGCAGAGATTATCCGAACAGCAGCATCTTGCTTAAATAAATTTTCAAATGATGGCAGTTTTCTCCAGAGTATCAATAAGCTGCAAAACAAAGAACAGGATATTTCCTCAACAGCAGTAGGTATTAAGATGGAAAGAGTCTCTAGTGAAAGAGAAAGAGGCCTTAGTGAAGGTTCACAGTCAATCAGTGCCAAAGACGAAATGCCTATACCAAATGCACCTTATCAGCAAGATGCTAGAGCACACGATTCTTGTAAAGATGAGGTGACTGCTGTTGATCGTGCATCAAATGTACAAGGCTTGACTGCAAATCAATTGGCAGCAAAGGCAATGCAGTTGCGCTTGAAAGGAAAGCATGCAGAGGCAGATGAACTTTTGGTAAATAGCATAATGGATACCTTTCATTCACGTTTTTCTTGTTTGTTTTCTATATCTGTTTGTTTTGTGTTCTATTGTTTATGGGAGTCTTAATCTTATTCAGACAAGGAATGGCCTAGCTACATTAAAATTCTCTAATGACTAATGGCACAAGGTTCTAATGTTTTATTTGAATATGTCTTTTTCATTGGCCTATGATGCTCTGTTTTTTGAATTTTACTTCTCTTTAATTATCATGTTGGATGCTTGGAAAAGTCTCCTAGCCGAGTGCAACTTCTATTTCCCAGTTGATGAGTTTAACATTCTTTTTTGTTGAGTTTGTCTACTATATAGTATGTCTTTTGTTAAAATACCTATATGTCTGTTTTGTTTAAATAACTTTTCTTTTCCAGGATCTATCTCATGTAAATTTCTTACATGTCATCTTGTCTAATGTAAAATATTTATCCACTTATTACAGAAGGAGTCACAAAATATGGCAAAGGTGAACAACACTGTCAAAGAAAAAATTGTATCTCCAGCAGACATCATCAGGTATCTTCCTTTAACACAGGGAAACCTATCATTTTTTTCCATCTTTACAATTTCTAATGTCAAACACAACCTGTGTTTTGTCAGATCTGATACGAGGAAGCTTGGTTCTCAGTCTAAGCAAAGAACAGAGGATGATGCAGATGCAAATTTGGCTTCAAAGATTATACGCAACAAACAGTACAAAACTGCTACTCAGGCAGATGATGAGTATGACTATGATGACATTCTTGATACAAGAGAAAGACAGAAGAAGACAAACTTGAAACAACAGATGGGTAAGAATAGTCCAATGAAAGTTCAAAAGCGCATCATAACTCAGCAAGAGCGTTGCCAGCTCTGTTTTGAGAATCCTTCAAGACCAAAGCATCTAACAATCTCAATTGCAAATTTCACTTACTTAATGCTGCCTTCATGGGAACCAGTTGTGGCTGGGCACTGCTATATTTTGCCAATGCAGGTACAGTTATCATGCAGCTGATTCCGTTTTGATACCATCGATTGGCATATTTTTATAGTTTCTTCTATTATTATCTTGTTGAGGGAGAGAAATGATAAATGATTTAAACAGTTCATTTTTTCTTTACAGCATGAAGCATCAACTAGAAATCTTGATGATAACGAGTGGGAGGAGCTTCGCAACTTCAAAAAATGTCTCCTGAGGATGTATGCAGAAGAGGGCAAGGATGTAATTTTTCTAGAAACTGCAACGGGCCTTGCACAGCAGCGTCGTCATTGCCTGGTTGAATGCATTCCTTTGCCCTATGATATTGCAAAGGAAGCACCACTTTATTTCAAGAAGGTTAGTCTGTGCTGTTTTCTAACAAGCATCTTACATCACGATTGGGCCTTTTGATAACATATTCTTAAATGATAAGCATTCCAAATTGCTGATTCTCCTTGAATCTTGATTTGGATTAAAGCTTTAGACAAATGACAATATGTATAACTTTTCAGCTAAGGAATGGGGGTATATAGGGGGTTAAATGTATATGTAATAGGGGTCTGCCTAATAAGGGGCTCACATGTGCAGCCAGTAAGAATAGGTATACATACAGGTCAATATAGTCATTATCGGGGACATGGACATATGATTTGGTTATATATCTACTTGGGTTATTTGGAGGAGGTTCTCCTAATCAATGAGGAGTTATTGTGTAATTCATCTCTATTATCATATTGGAGCTGTGCTCCATGCTCATATCTGGTGTACATTGTGTTTATGCTGGTTTCTTATGCTATTTTGTGTTCTGGGATCATAACAAATTAGTTGTCAAGTATAGTAGATAATTTGCTGCTCATAATTAGCTTTTTATGTGTTTGTATGCCATCTCTTGCATTGGGACATGGGCACACTTAGTTTGAGTTCCCTTTTGTTTGCACTTTATTAGCTTTGTAATTATTATCCTTTGCCAATTTGATGATAGCCTTTACCTGGTTGAATTTGTTTATTGATCGATATGTTCCATCTCAACTTTTGTCTTTGTTTTAAGTTGGTCTGTAGGAAATGATTATTGGCAAATGAAACGATATGCTAGGGAACATAGCAAAACTTCTAGTTGGCAATGATTTGCCAAATTTCTTAACAAGTCATTGTCCTTTACTTTGCTTGATTTTTGATATAACTTAAAATGGCATTCTTAACGGCTGAACATGTGAATTTTCCCTCATGCAGGCAATTGATGAAGCTGAATCAGAATGGAGTCAGCACAATGCTAAGAAGTTGATTGATACTAGCATTAAGGGTTTGCGAGGTTCCATTCCAAAAAATTTTCCCTATTTTCATGTGGAATTTGGCATGCAGAAGGGTTTTGTTCATGTGATTGATGATGAAAAAAATTTCAAAAATCAATTTGGTCTCAATGTGATTAGGGGTATGCTACAGCTACACGAAGAAGATATGTATAGGCATAGACAACGGGAATCATTAGAAATGCAACGCAAAGCTGTGTCAGACTTTGGAAGAAAATGGGAACCCTATGACTGGACAAAGATGCTGGATTAACTGTATTTCTTCTAAATGGGTCATTGTAAGCCAGATATAATTGTTGATTCAATACATATTGCACTGTAAGATGATGGTTTACTTGGAATTGATATTCCATGATTCTCTTGGAATCTATATTCTATAAAACATACCTAGAATGGTTTGTCTATTAATATTCTAAAAATTTACTCATTTTGATAACTGCAATGGATTTTAATTGGCTTTTGCTGTAGAATATTAATTCGTTGAGATTCTAGAATACATTTGCATGCATGTTTGTACATATGGGGAAGAAAGATACAAATCCAATAACGTGTTAATTTATTTCAGAATATTTATTCTCCATAGTCTGTGATTTTGGTTAGCTTCCTTTTAGTTTCCTTTTGTCTTCATAGTGACATCTGAATTTATCTTTAACTGTTGGTGCATCTTAGGAACCTCCATAAAATATTGGTTATCTGTTAGTCATGGCCCATGGGGTTAGGAACTCTTGGTGTAATGAGTAGCATACAAGAAATCCAATGCCTAAAACATCCCTTCATGTAGTTCCTTTATGATGGCAAACTAAGATGAAAGAAATCTGAATCAATGGCACGAGGAGACTCTTCTATAAATCTCTACTATGATGCTAGTTTTGCTTTCTTTTAAGGCTTATATTAATTGTGAGGATACGGTATCTTGCCTTTTTTGGCAGCAGTGAATGTTAATTAGAAAACTACCTTGTTTCACCTGAATGAAGTCTGATCAGTAACCCAAAAGTTTGTAATATCGATTAGTTTGTATTGTGCAGTGATATTTTTGTGATTTTAAGACTAAATGTAGATAAGGGTCTCATTTCTTATCAAAAAGGTACATGGGCATTGCTCGACTTGAAGGTAAGGTTGTATATAGTTATTTCATAGAAAATGTTATTTACTATGTTTTTCAGCTTCATTTTTTAGAGCATGTGGCTGTATATTATGCATGTACTACATTTGCAGATAGTTTTTATAAAGATAATTATGCAAGCTATTGTATTTGATGTATGTACTGCATTTAGATTGGTAGCTTTGCAGGTAGTCTTCTATTTGTTTGCAGGGATACAGTGGTTTAATCAAGGGGCAATATAGAGGTAAAATACTGTCACAAAATCCATTAAAAATAAAAAAAACCAACCACTCAAGACAAGAGCACAGAACTTGCCAATTTCCATCATGCAACAAGCTTGTAATACAAACGCTAATCTCCAACATTAAATATAGCTACACTTACTGTGTTACCAGCCATATTAAAATTCATGGTTCCATACTATAAAACAAAATTAGTATTTCCCTCTCATGTTTTGTAGAGTGACATTACCTTATAAACCATCCTGAATGCCTTTGCAAAAGAGCCCATCTCAAGAAAATTGTTTTTAATTAAACGAATCAATGTATGCAATATAGAGACTAGAAGTGCAATGCAGAACAATAGAGTCGGCACGACTTTGTTCAAGACATGCTTAAAAGAAAATCAAAAGCATATTCCAGGCTGAGAATTTCCTCTTGCAGTAAAAGATAGTCATGTCGTTGAAGATTGTCCCAAGGGACATACAAATTCTATGATTGGAGTTCAGTTTTGTTGAGTTGTGCCTACATACAACATAGCATCCTGCAAATTTTTTGCAATCTAAGACATTCAATTTATAAGAGGAATTATTTCTGAAAATGCTACAGTTTTGAAGCTTTACATCTTGTAGACATAATCATTTAACTAAGAGAGGAGGAAATATTAATATGGAGATAAATCCACAATTATGTTCTTAATTACTCAACTTCCCGTGGATAGGTTTTAAAATCGCCAGCACCACTCCACCGGTCTGTGCTTTAATAAACATCTAGTGATATATAATACAGGACACTGTTTAAAAGAGAATAGCTTTTTCATGTTCATTCTACTTGAAATTTACATTTCAGGCAGTTCTGTCAGAAGTAGAACAAGGAAGTTGGATCAAATTTGGTAATTAGAAAATAGGATTGAGTTCAATAACTCTACACATGTTAAGGTTAATATAATATTTTAAGTGATCTGTTGCTCTTCACAACATCTAGAATTACATCCAAATGTGTATGCATACCCACATGGTGCACGATTCTTGGAATGGAAACACATAAAATAGACTAAATAAATAACTGAGGGCATGGCCTAGATAAGAGAGCACTCAAGAATTGTTAAAAAAAGAATTGTTGATACACCTGAGTGATAGCGATCTCCTAATTGGGTAAGAGGCCAAGCTGAGCATGAGAAAGAGGAATAACACTGAGGATCTCTACGACCTCTGTGTTGATATTGCTATTTTCCTCTGAAGTAGGGAATTGTTTGAGTCTGCCCACTAAGATGCCATTGACAATGGAGGTCTTATGCTTCAAGGCATGTAATATAGGTTTCACATAGGCAGTCTGACTTATCTCATATATAGACTTCCCCATTATACCTTCTCAAGGTCTATTGCAGAAGTTGAGTTTGAATTCTCTATCCATTATGCATGAAAAAAAATCCGAATGGAGAGAGGAGGGCTGTGGAAAAAAGGAGTGGGAAAGAGTTTTGGGGGAGGAGACATTGGAAAAATGTAGCCAAGCCCATGATAGACCAACCAGCATGAATGGGAGCTTGTAGCCTTGAGAAAAAACCAAGAAACCAAGGAGAACTCTGCTGAAACTTGAGATAACAGCCTGGACCTTCTAGGCTCATACTGAATAGCACGAGGAGTACCTTCTGAGGTACTGACATCAGAGACGGAGGTACTCCTTGTGTTGTGTGGGGCAAGTATGTGGGTGCCTATTGCTGTACACCAACAAATTATATACAGACTGACAATCTTAGCTGAAACTGTGTATTCTTTCATTAAATAACTGTGCCGGTCCTGGTCCCTTTTTACTTGGTAACTGTGTCTACATAGTGTCCACTACAGGAAGTTTCAGTGCTTTCTATTGCTGTACACCAGCAAATTATATACAGTTTCAACTGGATCAGTCCTAGGCCCTTTATTTTTGTCCCCAGGTCCTATTTATCATTGGCAGGGTGAGTCAAATTTCCTCTTCAGACAAGTTTGGTACTGGTATCATTGGATATCTATAGACAGAATGTCCAAAAAATAACATGACTGTCCTATCATTGTCTATGATTTAACAAATTGTCCATCATTGCAGCTGCTATCCATGTTCCAATGCATTTGCTGCCTCATGAACCCAATTTGGGCGATTGTCACGAGCCAACCTAGTAATGTCGTAGCAGGATAATATATTCTTGTCATATGGATTGAAGGAGGGGGAGGATTACATTTTCCTGTTTGGGCTGTTGGGCTTCAGCAATTTGAGTAGGTGGGGCTTGATTGGGGTAGAGGAGTCGATAATCACTAGGAGGTCTATGTAACGTCCCGTTTGTCCCACTCGAATATTGTAAGTATTTTACTTCTGCGTGTTAGAATTTAAGGGAAAACTAGAACAAAAATATTCTTTTAAATTTTAACAATACAGTAGATATAGATCAGTAATCAAAACAAAAAATTCTGAAGTAAATCAATCACAGAAATAGTACAATAGATCTGAGCATGTAGAAAACAATTCCAAGCTAGATTTGAATATGAACAGATCTGATCATTAACAATAAAAAATAATTCTGAACATTAACATAAACAAATCTATTGAAATTAGTGCAGCTGCAAGAGCCATTCTCCGGGAGGATGGCATAAGACCCTAGCTGAGATCTAGGGCCCCCAGTACACTCCTCGGGTTGTTGGTTTGGGACCAAGTAGTTTGAGCCATGACAAAAGACCCTAGTGTGGGCCCCCAGTGTATTACTGGGGTTCTTGGTCAAGGACCAAACAATAAGTCCCTAGATGTGTTCTAGGGCCCTTGGATGCGTTCCAGGGAATCCTTGCTTGGTGCGACCTTCATTGTTTTCTTTTGCTAGTTGGGAACTTCTGTTTTAGTGTGATTTGTTGAGTTGGGATACCGCATATCTCTTCTTTTGCTGGGCAGACCCCTCCTAAGTGTGTCGCTGCCCTGTTCCAATATGCTGCTGCCCTCCTAAGGGTGCCGCTGTCCTGTTCTAGTGTGCCTCTGCCCTCCTAAGGGTGCCACTATCTTGTTCTAGTGTGTCGCTGCCCTCCTAAGGGTGTCGCTGCCCCTTTCTCTGCTGCTTCGTAGTGCCGCTGTTGTAGGTGCATGCTGCGGCCCTCCTCTTGCCTCATTCAAGGCTGTTGTTGGGTGCCATAAGGATGCCACTGCTGTCCTCTCTTGTTGCTGACATCTTATAACTAGATCTGTGTAGGGTTTGACAAGCCCTAATTGGCTGTAGCATTTCAGTTTCAGTGTGGACAGTCCTGGTTGATTTGTTTTTATCTCTGTATCAACCCTATCATTTGTTTGCTTCAGCCCCGTGTCCTCCTTGGCAAGTCAGTCCACTCAGATCTTGGTGGAGGTCAAACCCTGGGTTTTGGCCCATGATCTTTAAACAGATTTTCTGAGCATACTATAGAGGACTGTTGATATTAAGGTAGCTTCGGGAGGTATGAACCTCTATTGTGACA
>ML800847.1:39880-56324 GCA_009831015.1 Picea engelmannii
GATTCTTTTCTCTGTCAAGGTCAAGGTGCTCGGAGGGTGGCTTTGACCTATGGTTGGGTGACAAGGGTATTATCAATGGTAAAATGAGCACAATCCTTCATATTCTAACAAGGACAACATTCAACATCAAGGTACATATTTGTCTTCTCTAATAAAGGTAAAGTTCAGATCTAATTTTTATCTATGTCCATAAATGTTATTCTCAGTTTTTGATTAGTTTTAGACTAAGTCTGTTCTCTAGCATATTCAGTCTTATATGTTTCAGTGTATTATCTACTTCAGATTTTTGTTTTAAAGGTGCTGATCTGTTTGTACTATAGAGTTCACTATGAAAAGATATCTCTGTTTTTATTTTTCCCTAAAATCTAACATGGAATTAGAGCTTAGGGCATAAAATAGCTCACTAGTGGCGGACTTTTGAGCCTGCGTCGATCCTTGTCTTAGGGTTTGTTTTGTAGATCAACAATAAGATTTTTTCATCTTTAAACAAACATGAATTTATCTTCAGTCAAAGAAAAAGATAGGTTTGAAGGGGCCTCCAACTTCAATGCTTGGAAGGCTAGGGTATTCAACATACTAGAAGAAGGTGACTTAGAAGAGCTAGTTACCAGGGTGATTGAAGAACCCACTACAAATGCAGGCATGGAAACATATAAGAAGAGACAAGTCAAAGCTAAAAGAATCATTTTTGATTCAGTTAAGGACAACATGATGCCCCTCATTGGTCATCTAAGTACAACTAAAGAATTCTTTGACACCCTAGCAAATATTTATGAAAAGAAGGCTCCAACTTAGAAGAGGATATTAAAGAAACAACTACGTACATTAAAGATGGGAAATGACGAAACCATCTCTGTTTTCTTTTCCAAGATTTTTCAAACCAGAGATCAACTTACAACAATTGGAGTTGTAGTGGATGATGATGACCTTGTACAAACTATTGTTGATGGACTCCCTGACTCATGGGAAACCTTTCTCTCTTCGGTCAACGAAAGAGAAGTTCAACCTAACTTCGAGAGATTATGGCATGATTGCTTGGAAGAAGAGGGAAGACTCAAAAGCAAAAATGAGCTCTCAACAGTAAGAGACCATGCCCTTTCAATTAAAGCCAAGAGATGGAAGAAGTTTCCTCAACACAAAGGCAAAGGTAAGAAACCACAAGGTAAGCTATCTCATTTTCATTCTCATTTATCTAAAGTAGGATGCTTTAACTGTAAAAGGCTATGACATTATGCAAAAGATTGCAGGAACCCTTCAACATAAGTTCACATGGGTTATCATGCAAGATCCCATCTGAAACTTATCAGAAACAGTAAAAGTAATAGTAGTCATGAAGATGTGGGTCAAACCGCACCAAAAGTCGGAGAAGTGCTCCGAGTCTTCATGATTACTTTAGACACGACACCTAATTATGTACATTTTACACTGGAGTTGATATCGACAACCCACAGAAAACGGATAGCGCCACTGTCGGCTATCTAGACATGAATTACATCTTTTCAATCAGGAGGTCTATCCCAGTGATTAAAATTGAATTGATATGGGTCCCAATGCTGTGTGTATATTTGTCGTAGTAGTATAGGATCAATATCTTCTTCTTCTTCAAGCATGAACTTTGTTCTTAGGATCCACAGATATTTTTCCTGTATAAAGATGTCTTTAAATTGTTCTTCTGTGTACAAATCACTGATGGAGTAAATTGATTTGTGCCATTGTGGAAACATTCTGGTAGTTTCACTGACTTCTGGATTTACTCCAACAGGATTTAACCCGAATTGTTCCCACCATTCCATAAGCCAACATCTCTCTCGATCTGTTAAAATGAACATCTCTGTCGATCTGTTCATTTTAATTTATGTATATATCTCCGTGTAAATCTATTCGAAGCTTTCTAGCTTTTACCTGTAGAACATGCCAGCAGCTTGTGTGAACACTTGTTTAGGCAAGTCAGTAATACTCAAAGCCCTCCCTTTCTGTGTAAAAGTAGAAATAGTCCGAATGGATTCTTTGTCAGTAAGGTCAGTGGAAAACACTGTACAGTCTTCTGTTTCCACTTCCGAATCTGCTTCATGCCAAATGATTCACTACATGCCTTGGAGAAGCACCTGTTGATTGCATTCTAGGAACACCTTTCTTATCTATGGTATCTCCTCATGGTTCTTGCACCATAGGCAAATCCCCTGGCTATTTCATCACTATACCACCAGTGGCAGACCAACCTGCAAAGGTCATTAAATTGAAATTTGTTACTGAAGATTATTGGCAGATTGGTTATTTGAATTGCATGGTAGGTTCCATGCCTTAGTTGCAACTGAAGAAGAAGAGCCTCAAAAGGAACCTCAAAGAAGAAGAACCATGGCAGCCACCAAAGAACAAGAACATCATTGAGAATATTATCTCATCTCAACCCTCGCTGGCACTTTAATCAAATCAGAAGATATTTGGTCAGTGGACAACAGGGCCTCCAAACACATGACAGGCTTCAAACAAAATCTTGTAAACTATCGGGATAAGAAGTTCAATGTAAAGGTAGAACTGGGTGATGATAGCACCTATGACATCAAAGGGTTTGGATCAACAACATTTCAACTTCAAATAGGTAATGTATTTCATAATGATGAAATTCTTTATGTTCCTGGTTTAAAGAAAAATCTCATCTTAGTTGCAGTGTTAGAAAGAAAAGGGTACTCAGTAGCTTTCTCCAAAGGGAAGGCTCTCATGTGGCCCTCAAATGAGAATTTGAGCTCTGCCATGACTATCGGAACTCGAGAGAGTGGAGTTTACAAAATCACCGGTCAAGTTATTCAAGCATTAGCTCACAAGATGATAAACCCCTGCGAACTCTAACACACAAGGCTTGGACATCTCAACTACAATGCACTCTCAGGTTTGCAAAGATGGTAAGATGTATGCCAGTGTTTTCATTTGAGCATGATAGTGTCTGTAGAGGCTGTGCTCTCGGTAAGAATAGAAAGAAAGCTTACCCTCACAACAATAGAAAAACTATTGGCATTTTAGATCTTATTCATTCTGATCTTTGTGGACCTATGACTGCCCAGTCTATGAATGGTTGTATTTATTATATCATTTTTATTGATGATTGTTCTCGTAAAACTTGGATTTATTTTTTGAAGACTAAAGATGAATCTTTCAACAGATTTCAAGATTTTAAGAATCTTGTTGAGAATCAGACAAGTAGACACATCCATGTTTTCAGAATGGACAATGGAAAACAATTTGACTCCTACAAGTACGATGAACTATGCCGGGCTTCAAGTATTAAGAGGGAGTTGACTGTGCCTTATAATCCCCAACAGAATGGGGTTGCAGAAAGAAAGAACATAACGATCTGTGAAGCAACCAGAGCCATGATGTATGATCAGAATCTACCTTTATCTCTTTGGGCCGAAGCTGCAAGCACTGCAATCTACATTCAGAACATGTGTCCTTAGAAATTCCTTGAAGAGAAAACTCCAAAAGAAGTCTTCACCAGTCAGAAGCCTTCAGTTGATCATATGATAATCTTTGGCAGTCCAGTCTACATTCATATTCCAAAAGAAAAGAGGACTAAGTTAGAGCCCTCTAGAAAGAAAGAAACTTTTGTGGGATACAATGAAACCTCAAAGGCATTCAAAATTTATGTACCAGGACAAAAGTTCATTGAGGTTAGCAGAGATGTGATCTTTCATGAAGAAGTATCATTTTTTCGTTCCAGAGAACTTCCATGTGATACACCTCTCCATCTTCGGAACCTTCAGATACACCTCTTCCACATGAGCACAGGGAGGAGACCATAGAGCCTTCAGTGGATCCCTCAAGGGACTCTATCAAGTTTCCCTTAGATAAACCTCTTGTTAAAAGGGAGCCAGCTTGGTGCTGGGAAATTCTAAAGGAAGTAGAAAATAATGCAACACCTAAAGGCACCTTCAAAGAAAGCAATAAACCAGATAAGTACTCTGGCCTGATAACCCAATTGAATCTTGTGATTGACTCAGAACCTTCCACCTTTGAAGAAGCCTCCAAACATAGAGTGTGGAAGGATGCAATGATAAAATAGTACGATTCAATATTAAAGAATGATGTATGGGAAGTGGTCCCAAGACCTCATGGCAAATCAGTGGTAACCTCCAAATGGCTTTACAAAATAAAGCATGCAATAGATGGCAGTGTTGAAAAATTCAAGGCTAGATTTGTGGCTCGTGGCTTCTCTCAGAAAGAAGGAATTGACTATGAGAAGATCTTTGCTCCTGTTGCCAGGTATACTTCCATCAGAATCATTATCTTTCTTGCTGCAATTTTTGGTTGGAAACTTCACCATATGGATGTAAAGACTGCTTTTTTTAACAGTGAAGTTGAGCAAGAGGTTTATATCGAGCAACCTGAGGGGTTCATGATCCATGGGAAAGAATCCCATGTCTGCAAACTCAAGAAAGCCTTGTATGGATTGAAACAAGCTCTGAGAGTTTGGTATGGAAGAATTGACAATTTTCTACAGAGTCTTGGGTTCACCAAGAGTATAGCAGATCCCAATCTTTATATAAATATTGTACAAAATCATCATGTTATCTTAGTATTATATGTGGATGATCTGTTCCTTATAGGAGAGGAAAATTTGATAGCTCAGACTGAGAGGAAGATTTCAACAGAATTTGGAATGAAAGACTTGGTTCTTATGCATTATTTTCTTGTCTTAGAGGTGTGGAAAAAACCAAGTGAGATCTTTCTCTCACGAAGCAAGTATGCAGTTGATGTGCTTTGCAGATTTGGCATGTTGGACTGTAAGTCCATGTCCACACCTATGATTTCTAACATGAAGAAGTTACAAGATCAAGCTACAGGTTCAGATTCGGAAGACCCCACCATATATTGTCAGATCATTGGGTCCTTGATGTATCTTGTACATATCAAACTAGACATTTGTTATGCAGTGAATGCCCTCATCTAGTTCATGTGTGAACTGAAGCATATTCATATGGTTGTTGTTAAACATATTCTTAGATATGTTTGAGGGAATATATCCTATGGGCTTAGATACACTTCCAGTGGAGGTGTAATGCTTCATGGATATACAGATTCAGATTGGATGGGTAGTACAGTGGACTAGAAGAGTACTTCAGGATATTGTTTCAGTTTGGGTTCAACTATGATCTCCTGGTCCAACAGGAAACATGGCTCCATAGCCCAGAGCATTGCAGAAGTAGAATACATTGCTGCAAGTGATGCTAACAGAGAAACAATGTGGCTAAAAAATCTACTTTCATATTTGTTTAGCGCTAATATGGAACCCATAGTTATCCACTGTGATAACCAGAGCTGCATAAAGCTCTCCGAGAATCCGATGTTTCATGACAGATCAAAACACATTGAGATGAGATACCACTATGTTTAGGACATGGTGTAGAAAAACATTCTCAATATTCAGTATGTTCCGACGGTAGAACAAACCATAGATAATTTGACCAAGCCTCTGTCCTTGACAAAGTTTGTGTACTTTTGAGACAAGCTTGGTGTTGCTGAGAATGCCTCTCTTGGTGAGAGGGAGTGTTGAAAACAATGCAACTGCAAGAGCCATTCTCTGAGAGGATGACATAAGACCCTAGCTGAGATCTAGGGCCCCCAGTACACTCCTGGGGTTCTTGGTTTGGGACCAAGTAGTTTGAGCCATGGAAAAAGACCCTAGTATTCCCCCCCCAGTGTATCACTGGGGTTCTTGGTCAAGGACCAAGCAATAAGTCCCTATATGTGTTCTAGGGCCCCTAGATGTATTCTAGGGAATCCTTGCTCGATGCTTGGATTGATCCTTGGATGTGTTCCTTGGTGGTTGTTGATGTAAGTCCCTAGATGTGTTCTAGATCCCCTGGATGTGTTCCAGGGAATTCTTGCTTAAACTCTTGGGTTGATCCTTGGTTTTGTACCTTGGTGGATGAAAGACCCTAGATGTGTTCTAGGGGCCCTAGATGTGTTCTGGGGTACCCTGGTCTTGGACCAGGTAGTTCTTGGTTGTGTACCAAGATGTGATGATGTGTGATCTTCTTCTTCTCTCTCGGGATGGTCCATGATACCTAGGAGCAGCCACAAAGATGGACATGACCACATCATGAATGTTTCCTCTTATGCAGTGATGATAAAATTTTATAAGCTACCATGTGTCTTGTGTGGACATGTTTTTCCATCGAAGAGGACCCCTTGAATTTGTCTTGAAGTCCCCCCTTTTCTTGGTTTTGTTTCCCTTCTTGTTTAATGTGATGTTGGGGTTTTATAAGTCACTTTCACTTATTTGACTTTTTAATCAATATTTATATTAATTAAAATGTCATTTATTTATTGATTTAATTTAAACCCTAACCCTCTCCTAAAACTATAAAAATAAACCTA
This sequence comes from Picea engelmannii, assembly GCA_009831015.1. Taxonomy (NCBI): domain Eukaryota; kingdom Viridiplantae; phylum Streptophyta; class Pinopsida; order Pinales; family Pinaceae; genus Picea; species Picea engelmannii. The sequence continues at coordinate 46,256 of ML800847.1, forward strand.
TCCTCCCTCTTTTCACACACACTCATCTCACTTTGCTTGAGCTTGCTACGACTACCTCAATCTTTCTTGGTGCGACCTTCATTATTTTCTTTTGCTGGCTGCGAACTTTTTTTTTGGTGTGATCTGCTAAGTTGGGATACCATAGATCTCTTCTTCTGCTGGGAAGACCCCTCCTATGTGTGCCGCTTCCTTGTTCCAGTATGCTACTGCCCTCCTAAGGGTGTCGTTGTCATGTTCTAGTGTGCCGCTGCCCTCCCAAGGGTGCCACTGTCCTATTCTAGTGTGCCGCTACCCTCCTAAGGGTGCCACTGCCCCTTTCTCTGCTGCTTCTTAGTTCCGTTGCTGTAGGTGCATGACACGACCCTCCTCTTGCCTCATTCTAGGCTGTTATTGGGTTCCATAAGGCTTCCACTGCTTACTAGCAGTCCTCTCTTGTCGCTGGCATCTTATAACCAGATCTGTGTAGGGTTTGACAAGCCCTAATTGGCTGTAGCATTTCAGTTTCAGTGTGGACAGTCCTGGTTGATTTGTTTTTATCTCTGTATCAGCCCTATCATTTGTTTGCTTCAGCCCTGTGTCCTCCTTGGAAATTCAGTCCACTCAGATCTTGGTGGAGGTCGAACCCTTGGGGTTTTGGCCCATGATATTTAAACATATTTTCTGAGCATACTATAGAGGACAACATTCAACATCAATGTACATCTTTGTCTTCTCTAATAAAGGTAAAGTTCAGATCTAATTTTTATCTATGTCCATAAATGTTATTCTCAGTTTTTGATTAGTTTTAGACTAAGTTTGTTCTCTAGCATATCCAGTCTTATATGTTTCAGTGTATTATCTACTTCATATTTTTGTTTTAAAGGCGGTGATCTATTTGTACTATAGATTTCACTGTGAAAATATATCTCTGTTTTTATTTTTCCCTAAAATCTAACAAGATCAGATAATTAGCAAAGCAAGAAACTGAACATTACCTTGATAAAAAACAAAGAACATATTTACCTTTAGAAGCTTGTTGCTGTCCTCTTTTCTGTATGCTCAGTAAAATCTATAATGGTGATGGATCAAACCCTTAAAGGGTAGATCTCATCATGATCTATGTGGACAATTTTTCTAAGAACTCAAAGACCAATCAACATGAATAGAGCTGATATAAAAAACCCAAAGACAAAAATAGAGGCTTAAACAAACACTATCCAAAAGATACTGGAATGCTACAACAAATTAGGAGGCAAACCTAGGGCTATCTCATCAATCCCTTCAACAAAAATCTGATAGACAGTGGCAACATACAAGGGACACCAGTGACAACTTAAAAAAGGATCCAAAGGAAACCTAGGAGGCAGCGACAACCTAAGAGTAACCAGTGACAGCCTAGAGAAGAGCTAGGAGGGGGCCATGGCACCTTAACCAGCAAGAGAGAGGGCTGCACAACAAGAGGGAGGGTCACAACACCTTAACACAACAAGAGGAGACCAACACACCAGCAAGAAAGCTCCCATCCAATAATAGGGAGAAAACCCAAGGAGACCGCACTACAAAACAAGAAGAGAAGAAGCTTCAAGGAGGCCGCACCCAAAAGACCAAACTGAACAAGAGAGCCGCAACAAAATCAGATGAAGAGAAGTGTGTGAGGAAGAAAGAGTGAGTGAAAGAGTGAGGGGGAGGTTATTTTTAGTCTAGGAAAGGGGTTAGGGTTAATTAAATTAACCTTACCTTTTAGGGTTAATTAAAACCCAATTAAAAACAAAAACAAAATACTTAATATTTTAATTAATAAAAATATTAATTATAAAGTCAATAAGTCAAAGTGACTAGAGAAGACCAACACCACAACAAACATTAAGAAGGACATGGCCCAAGCAAGGGGAGGTAACAATACAAAGTCAAATGGCTCTTCTTCAATGGAAATATGTCCACATAAGTCTCATGATAGCTTATAAGCTTTTATCATCCCAACATAAGAGGAATGTCACTGATGTGATCACGTCCTTCTTCTTAACTGCTCCTAGGTCTCATGGACCATCCTGAGAGAGAAGAAGATAACATATCATCTCGTCTTGGAATTTAACCAAGAACCACCTGGTCCCAAACCAGGATACCCCAGAACACATCTGGGGCCCTAGATCAGCACTAGGGTCTTATCCACCAAGGTACACAACCAAGGATCAATCCAAACAATGATTCCCTGGAACACATCCAAGGACCCTAGAACACATCTAGGGACTTATATCCACCAAGGTATACAACCAAGGATCAATCCAAGAACGAGCAAGGATTCCCTGGAACACATCCAGGGGCCTTAGAACACATCTAGGGTCTTTTTCCATGGCTCTAACTGCTTGGTCCTAGACCAAGAACCCCAGGAGTGCACTAGGGGCCCTAGATCTCAAGTGAACTGGGGGCCCTAGATCTCAGCTAGGGTCTTATTCCATCCTCCCATAGAATGGCTCTTGTAGCTGCTTAATTTTAACACTGCAGTTAATAAAAAATGACCAAGGTTCATTGAGCATGAGTGCCTAAAGGGGCTATGATACCACAAGAGGGGAAAGGTGAGGGGGTCTAAGGGGGGTTTATGCCTAAAAACATCTACCTTATATTAGATTGAACCTTCACCCATTTAAAAATCTGAGTTGCCAAGCTAAAAGAGGTTAAGAGGAGTGGAGGAAAGCAATTCCCCAATCTAAGCCACCATTTCCTAAAAGCTAGCAAGCTATCTCCCCTACATTCTTGGAACTAGGAAGAGTTGAATTAGGACTCTCTTGCCATATTTCACTCGTGCAACAAGAAGGGAAATTTGAATGGAGAGGGAGAGCAATTTTTGGAAACATAGAGAAGATAAAAAGGGAGTTTTTGCTGGGAAAATGAAGGCTACCTTAGTATGTGATAGAATAGCCATGAAATGAATCCATGAGAGCTCTAGGAAAAGACAAAAAGAACCAAGATAATTTTATGCTGGAGTTGAGGGATATCAACCTGGACCTTTTCAAGCACACATTGAATAACATTGGAGGGAGGATACTTCTGAGGCACTGTTGAGCAATGAAGTATGACCTTCTTGTGTTGTGGGGAAAGCATCGTGGGAGCCAAAGAGATGCTCTATCTTAAAAAACTCAACAATGAAACATTTGGTTAATAATCTTCTTTCCTGAGATATAGAGACTACCCTGAGTTTTCTACACTGCCTCTTCGTCTCGGTGGTATCGTATCCTGGCTAGTGGTGTCCATAGAGGACTACCTATGGTTGGGTGGAAATTGTTCACTCCACTAGTTGTTTGGTCTACATATTCTAAAATAGATAAGTTCATCTATGTTTTCAGATAAGTTTATTTATATAAGTTTGTTTTCAGAAAATTTAGAAATCTGCTTTCCAAATTTATATCCACTTGAGGTATTTTACACATGACAAACATTATTTGATATATTTGATATGATTGATAGCATGTAATTATGAATCATTTTATATATATTTGAATTGCGATTTCATATATATATATATATATATATATATATATATATATATATATAAAACATTCCTCAAGTATGTTGTTATTTCTTAATATATCATGTTAATTATATTGTGATAGGTATTGTTGATGTTTTATTTATAGACATCTCTATAAGAAGGTGGCCCCTAAGCACTTGAATGTGGGAATCATTCTTCTATTGTTGTCTTACTACAAAATGGGTGTCTTGCAACAAAAGGTAACAATGAGGTTATTGCTAGATTATCTTCTTATAGAGAACGTGGAAGGAATAATGTATTACCTTCACATATTCACATCTCAAAGTGACATTGAGACATAATCACATTATTTTACTTCATACAAAGGTTAGAATCTCTTAAAACCCTGAAGTATAAATGTGACAATTCTTATGTTGAGATGAGAGTGTCATGGTAACATTTGAACTTATTGCTATGAATTATATACCTCCTGGAATTGTGAAGAGGAATAATTTATGAGAGTTTATTGTTGAAGGCTATTAAAATTTTAAGGAAGTTATTTTCTATACATGGCTTAATGTTCTTGATTGATTTGAAACAACATCAAAGTAAATTCAAACAGTCACAATCTCTTGGTAAATGGTGAGTTGGGAAAACATTTACATTTTGTTATTTGGACAATAGCCAACAACCTTGTGCGTTTGCACACTTATCTTGGAATACACACCAATGGAATCCTCTGCATCATTGTTTTGGAAAAAACATGAGGATCAATGCACCTGGTTTGGATTTGTAAGGAACATTTTTGATCCATGCCCCTTAGGTAAGGACATGGGACATGATACTCGACTGAAGAAATCAAGCTCTATTATGGTGAACACATGTAAAATCTAGAACATCTATGAAAACCAAATGTATAAGAAACCCAACCGAGTTGATTAAAAGAAATATATAATACCAATCGTATGATGTAAGCCATGAATTGACAATATATAAACCCAATGGGTGAAAGCTTCGATCTATTGATCATCGGCCTTTGGAAGTCGGTCTTCAAAGTCTATAAGCTATAATCTCAAGTAGAGGTGCATTGAGTTGGACTCATATACTATGAGAGAGAGATATCTGTGGGTTGTATAGTGAAAAACACCTTTCTCTTAGAGCTTACATGGATTTATACAAGTTCTGAGTGACTCTTGGTTGCCCACCCCACTATGTCTCAATTGCAATTTAGTTACAAGAATGAATGTAGAAGATCAATCGACTAGAAGGAAATATGTGTTTCCATGTTGATGAGGTTTTATTAGGTCCTTTCTAACTATTTATAATGAATTATAACATGTATGTCGAATCATCAAATCTCTTCTGACATGTGTGATGAACGATCCATGTTGAAGGATGCATGAGTCCATTGTGATGAGATTCAACTAAGTGGTTGACTGCGATATGACCAAGAATTCAATTAAGGATTGTGCTAGTTAATTTGATGACAATAGAGTATTGGGATGATTCATACCTCCCCCCTTAATTGGAAATGATCCCCATTCCCTTCTTATGCAAATGAGGAAACTTGCACACCAATTCAATGATCGAATACCACTTGGGAGTTGTTTTTCTTTGGCCACCTAAAATAAGGGAATTGTTGACGTCCTTGTGTGGCGCACTCATTTTGCAATAATAAAGTCTATTGCAAGGGGATATTGAACCTCTGGTGGATGTATTTCATCTCTCGAGGATACAAGTTACTCTGTTCTAACATTGACACAAAATATGGTCAAAGCAAGTCCATAATGAACATTGGATGTAAACCCAAGTATGGTGGAATGTTGAGATTAAATTTTTTTTCCCCAATTTTCTTGATTACGGTGTAAGGATGATCCATGTGGATATCGGTGGTCACCCACCTATTCCAACTGGTTCCTCTTGGCAGTTTTTCAGTTTGGCATTTTTTTCCTAGTTTTCAAGTCCTAAATTTTCGGGGCCGTTTTGAGGCCCTAAACAATGTTTTTAGGGATCACCATAGTCAAATTGTAGACAGAGTTAGAGTTTTATGGAATAATGTTTACTCCTCATATAAACCTTTCCAACGGGCTATCGTGCACCTAAAAAGGAGATCGTATGCAAAATTTACGACCCCGAGAAGTTGATGTACTAACTTACCCCAACGGGGCCCACATGAATTTTGGCGCTTCATCTCCTAGGGTTAGGTTTTTGGATATATAGGGTTTTGGCATTCATTTTTATTGTGAAAAGGATTTCAAAGCCTCATTGTACTAATCTTCTTGCGAATGAGTGCAATTGTCACATCTCTTCTCAGAGATCAACCGCCACCATTCTAGCAAGCTTATTTTCAGTTTGCATTTTACAGTTTCAACATATTTCTTTATTGAATAGAAGCTAATTTTACTGTATCTATGTTATTTTTCCTTGTTTCTTTGTGTTAATAATAATAATAATATGTGTTCATTGTTTTCTTCTCATAAAATGCAGATCAATGGTATCAGAGCGGTCTACTCCTTGTCGTTCTTAGTGCATGTTCTCGACGAGATTAGGGTACAAAGAGTTGGGTCTCGATCTTGTTTCTCTTGAGGAAAAAATCTCTCGCACGCCCAAGCGACCTTCCATGGTGGGAGAAAAGAAAGACGACGATATAGGAGATCCATTCAAACTATTGCTCAAGGAATCCCTTGCGCAACGGAGGAAAAAGATGATGGATAATTTTACACAAATCCTTCGACGACTACCAACATGAGACACATCTTCCTCGAGTGGAGGCACCACACCCTTCAAGGTAGAGATCAAATTTGATATTCCTATATTTGAAGGTCAGATAGATGCAGATGCTGTAGACAAATGGTTGAATCTATTAGAAGGGTATTTTTCTGTCCATAACTTTTCGAATAGAGAAAATATTACTTTTGCGCTCCTCAAAGCCGTTCCCCATGTCAAAGATTGGTGGGATATTTTCTTTGAGAAAAAGTAAATAGAGGAACTCTCAATGATTACAATTTCACTCACCTATGAATCCTTCAGGGATTCTATTAAGGAACAATACTACCCTGTTGGAAGTTATGACGACCTGTATACAAAACATACCACACTGCGGTAGGAAAGGGACCAAGAAGTGCCAGAGTTCACAAATATCTTCCATACCTTACACACCAAGCTGGGTATCAAATATTATGAGTGACATCTAGTGTTCAAGTACTGCGGTGGTCTGCATAGATACATCTAGGAATAAATTGAATTTTTGTACATCTCGTGCTTGGGCGCGACCTATTGATATGTTGTCAAAATCGAGCAGAAGCTTAAACAAAAGACACGATAATTTGGGTCTGGGAACCCCTCACAACAAAAGAAGGGAAAGGGCAGCCCCAACCCACAGAAAAAAGGGCAGAGAAAAGATGGATAACCTCAAGACAACTAGTCTAAGCCACAAACAAAGAAGGATAATGGAAATAAAAAGAAAGATACCGAGAAGTGGTGCAACTTTGAGTCAGAACCAAAAAAGGGAAGACAAATCTTTGATGAGGAATCCAGTGCCACCGTTGCTACCACAAATATCCATCTCGATGAACCTAATGAGCCAAAGGAAGGCAAACACCCCTTTCATTCATAAATGTGGGTGAAAGGCACCCCGTTGCAGTTCATCGTTGATAGCGATAGCCATAAGAACCTCATCTTAGAGAAGGTCTTCAAGAGGCTGGCCCTGCCGATAACGTCACCCCTCCAGCCTTACACCATTGGATGGTTCCACCAAGGAAGTGATCTTTGCGTCAGCCAACAGTGACACATGTTGTACGACATCAAGCCCTTCAAAGATGAGGTATTGTGTGATGTTTCTCCCCTTGAAGTTTGTGATGTTATTTTAGGCCAACCTTATTTATGGAAATGCCATGCTGTATATGAGTCTAGGCCTCACAGTGTTATTATTACATTGAATAGGAAATTTGACAGGATACTCGATTTAGTCCCACCTAGTTCCATTTCCTTGATCTCTTCCAAGCAATGCAGGAAGGTCATCTCTCAAACCGAGAAGTTTGTCTTCTTTGTGATTCGCTCTCAAAGTGAGAAAAATATTGCATCCATAACAAGGGCCTTTGCGACCGACCTCTCCGTGTAGTAGAAGTAAGTAGATAAGGTCGTGGAATGCGTGACCTCTGCACTTTCAGATCAAGCATTCCATCGATCTGACCCCCGACACACCTCTACCAAATGGACCAGTCTATCGTCGCTCTCTGTTAGAAAATGAGGAGATCAAGCGTCAGATCCAAGAAATGCTCCAAAAGGGGCACATTAAACCTATCTCATCATCTTGTGGAAGCCCAATTGTTCTTGTGCAGAAGAAAGACGAGACCTGGCGACTCAGCATTGATTATCGGGCCCTAAATAAAATCACAATCAGGAACCGATACCCGATTCCCCGAATCGACGATCTCCTTTATCATCTCAAGGGGGACAAATACTTCAGTAAGATTGATCTAAATTCTGGATACCATCAGATCCCAATAGAACATACAAATATATGGAAGACTGCCTTCAAGTCAAAAGGTCTTTTTGAATGGCTGGTCATGCCCTTTGGTTTGAAAAATGCCCCAACAAATTTCCTAAGGATGATGGACGATATTTTGCAACCTTTCACCTATTCTTTTGTAGTGGTGTATCTAGATGACATCCTCATCTACAACAATACTTGGGCGGAACACTTGCAACATATTCAACAGGTTCTGCACACTTTGTGACAACACAAGCTATATGCCAACTTGGAAAAATGCTCCTTTAGCATGGACATGGTCCAGTACCTAGGCTACATTGTTGATAAGCATGGTGTACATGTGGATCCCACCAAGATCTAGGTCATCCATGACTGACCAGCCCCAACCACGCTCATTGAGATTCAAAGCTTCTTAGGCCTTGCCAATTTCTATCACAGGTTCTTGTTGGGATTGTACCATATTGTATGGGCCCTCAACTAAGTAACCAGGGGTTGTGGTAAGGAAATGTTTGTATGGGGCCTGGACCAACAACAAGCATTCGATGATTTGAAGCAGTGCTTGTGCTCAGCCCCAGTGCTTTCATTACCCAACATGCAACAACCCTTTGAGACCGAGACGGATGATTTATACTATGTTGTGGGCGCAGTTCTCACTCAGCACGGCCACCCTGTGGCCTATCATAGTGAGAAACTATCAGATGTCGTCCATAACTACCCTACTTATGACAAATAAATGTACTCCATTGTGTAGGCCTTCCACCAGTGCAGGCATTACATTCTCAGGAAGGAGACAATCATCCACACTAATCATAAGTCATTGCAGTTCATGCAGACACAGAGCACATTGCAGAATCACCTCCATCAGAAGTGGTCCACTTACTTGCAATAGTTCCACCTCAACATCAAGTATAAGACATGAAGTACCAACCACGTCGCTGATTGCCTCAAACGACCTCTATTTGCGACACTCACCACGGTGCTAGACTCTTGCGGCCACAAGACCTCTTGATGGCCCCACCTCTATGAGAAAGATCTTGACTTCGCCACCACCTACCAGATGTTGGGTGCAAACATTGTTGTCACTAATTTCCATCTTCAAGACGTGATGCTGTGCCATCTGGGCGATCTCTGCATTTCGTCAAGAAAGCGGGCGAAGATGATTTGGGAAGCCCACTACATTCGAGTGGAAGGACACTTCGACGTAGAAAATACAGTGGTAGTGCTGCAACAACATTTCTACTGGTCGAAACTTCGACAAGATTTCAACAAGTATATCAGGTTCTGCACTGCCTATGCTATTTCCAAATCGGCCACTAAGAAACAAGGCCTGTACACCCCTCTGCCTACTCCTGACATGCCCTGGGAATCTATCTCAATGGATTACATGTCGGGCCTTCCATCCCCCAAGCGGGGAAATGACTGTATTTTTGTGGTTGTTGATCGCTTTTCCAAGATGGTGATTTTGGCTGCCTACAAGAAGAGAATCATAGCAGAGGCCACTGCCAAGCTCTTCTTTGAATGAGTGTGGGTGCATTTTTGGATACCACAAACCATTATCTCATATCGGGATAGCCGGTTCCTCAACACAATTTGGTCAAGCCTCTGGTCATTGTTGGACACCATGCTCACCAAATCTACTGCCTTCCACCCCCAGACGAATGGAAAAACTAACGTCGTCAACCAAATGATCGTGCATATCTTGTGCATGTACAATTCCAAGAACCCCCACACATGGGATGAGTCTTCCCTATGTTCAACATAGCTACAATAGAGCCATACATATCTCAACTGACCACATCCCCTTTCAGGTAGGGTTGGGATTTCAACCATTGGGTCCCATGGATGTTGCACTACCCCTTGCGGCCACCCCGATAGAATCGTCCCATTCTCAAACTAAATCTGACAAAGCCACTTAGTTCATTGAGAAGATCCAACACATCTGCCAACAGGTTCAGTATATTTTACAGAAGTCCAATTCCAAGTACAAGGAATGCCATGATCAACACTTGGTGCCACACAAGTTTTAGGTGGGAGAAAAAGTTTGTTTGCACTTGCAGAAATAACGCCTTATAGGGCTCCATCAGAGGTTTCGTTCACTTTGTAATGGACCTTACACCATCACCAAGGTTGTG
>ML800847.1:58211-82496 GCA_009831015.1 Picea engelmannii
TCATGATCAATCCGTAATAGGGGATTGATCTAATGAATAATACAACAATAATAATTAGAATACACTTTGCAGTTACATTATTTCAACACTCCCCCTTAACAAGAAGGATATTCTATAACAACATCAGGCGAGAGAGAGGACAACATCATCAACAACATCAGGTGGTTGAGAGGAAAACATCATCAATATCATCTTGGAACACTGACTAGCGTATCTATAAATCATCAGAAGTTTTTCTCATCGGAAACATCGTCATTCTCAATGGAATGAAATCATCATCTGCATCAATATGGATTAGTATAAAACTAATACATCATCATCACAACACGAGGCTGGTCACATCATCACAGCATGAGGTTGGCTCATCATCATAGCACGAGGCTGACACGCTACACAACAATTAAGCTGGAATCACAATACTAGACTGGCTTTAGCTCACAACAATTAAGATGGAAGAACAATACTAGGCTGACATATCTCAACACAACAATTAATCTAGAATCACAGTACTAGACTGGCTTTACGTCACAACAATTAAGATGGAAGCACAGTACTAGGCTGGCATATCTCAACACAACAATTAAGCTGGGAGCACAGTACTAGACTGGATTTACGTCACAACAATTAATATGGAAGCACAATACTAGGCTGGCATATCTCAACACAACAATTAAGCTGGAAGCACAATACTAGATTATCTTTACGTCACAACAATTAAGCTGGAAGCACAATACTAGGCTGTCATATCTCAACAAAACAATTAAGTTGGAAGCACAATACTAGATTGGCTTTACGTCACAACAATTAAGCTGGAAGAATAGTACTAAGCTGGCATATCTCAACACAACAATTAAGCTGGAAGAACAATACTAGACTGGCTTTACATCACAACTATTAAGCTGGAAGCACAGTACTAGGCTGGCATATCTCAACACAACACTACTCCCCCTTTCGAGTGAGGTCCTTTCCGACTATACCAAGCTTATCTCGAAAGTGCTCAAACTTTACATGAGATAGAGGCTTGGTCAACACATCGGCAACCTGTTCATCTGTGCTAACATATTGGAGCTTTATGGCTCCTCTCTGCACCATGTCACAGATGTAATGATATTGGATCTCTATGTACTTTGACTTGTCACAAAATACATGATTCTCTGTCATCTTTATGCATCTCTGGTTTTCACATAGGATCGTGATTGCTTCCATATTTAGGTCGAATAGACCGGTCAACAACTTTCGAAGCCATATAGCTTCGCAGCTAGCAGAACACGTAACAATGTATTTTGCTTCCGCTGTACTGAGAGCAATGCTAGATTGCTTCCTACTCTGCCATGAGATCATGGCTGATCCCAAATTGAAACAACATCCTGAAGTGATATTTCTGTCAGAGACACTTCCAGCCCAATCTGAATCAGTGTACCCACTCAGTGTGAAATCATGATCTCCATCATAGCTGAGACCACAATATAATGTACCTTTCAGGTACCTCATCACATGTTTTGCAACAACTAGGTGAACATGTCTGGGTTCTACCAGAAACTGACTCAAGGTGTTCACGACAAAACAAATATCTGGTCTGGTGTTCATCAGGTACATCAACGATCCAATGATATGTCTATACAGCGTGGCATCAATCAATTCCGACGAAGTGTCGACCAGTAGCTTCAGCTTCGCTTCCATGGGTGTATTCGTGGAATTTCACTCCAACATGTCGAATCTCTTCAGGATTTCAACTACATACTTCCCTTGGTTAAGGAAGATTCTCTCTGGGCTCTGCCATACCTCAAGACCTAAGAAATAATGCATTAGGCCAAGGTCTTTCATCTCAAATTCTGAAGCGAGATTCTTCTTACATTCAGTGATGAGATTTTATTCTCCAGTTAAGAATAAGTCATCCACATACAACAACAATATCACCGGCTCATCATTCATAACATTGAAGTATATGTTAGAGTCTGCTTTACTCTTGGTAAATCCCAAGCTCGTCAAAAAACTATCTATCCTGCCATACCAAGCTTTAGGATCTTGCTTCAATCCGTACAAAGCCTTCTTCAACTTGCAAACATGAGTCTTCTTGTCTTCAACTTCAAATAGTTGAGGTTGCTCTATATACACTTCTTCTACGATGACACCATTTAGGAAAGCTGTCTTTACGTCCATCTGGTGCAACTTACACTTCATCTTGGCTGTAAGGGCTATGATTGTTTTGATTGAAGTGTATTTGGCTACAGGAGTGAATGTCTCTTCATAGTCAATGCCTTCCTTTTGAGAAAATCCACGAGCGAAAAACCTTGCTTTATACTTCTCAATACTTCCATCAACAACATGTTTTATTTTGAAGAGTCATTTGGAAGATACCACATCCTTACTCTTCGGTCTGGGAACTATTTCCCATACATCATTCTTTATTATGGATTGGTATTCTTCTGTCATGGCATCTACCCATTCTTTATTTTGAATGGATTCTTCAAAGCAGGTAGGCTCCTTCTCTAGGAGATCACACATCAAATACATATAACTGGAGAATGGCTTAGGTCTCTTTACCTGTCTCATGGTTCTTTCGGGAACACCATACTTCTCTCCATATTGAATAAGATCCCTAGCCCAAGTAGGCTTTCTCTTATGGGAGATCCTCATCTGAGGAGGTTCTTGAAATTCTACTATATCATGATCTTCTAGAATTTCCTCATCAAGAGAAGTTACGACTTCCCTCATTGGTTCTGTAGCTCTGGGAACCTCTCTCACTGATTCTGCAACTCTGGGAGCTACATGTTCCTCTTCATATACTTCTTCATGTTGGCATCTTCTCGATTTCTTGAGTGCTGAATCTTCATCAAAGGTCACATCCCTGCTGATGTCAATGTGATGGTGACCTGGTATATAAATCCTGAAGGCCTTGGAGACCTCACAATATCCCATAAATATTCCCTTCTTTCCTGAGGGTTCTAGCTTGTTTCTCTTCTCTTTCGGAATATGTATAAATACTGGGTAGCCAAACATTTTGAGATGGATTACCTCTGGCTTCTTTCCCGTGAACATCTCTTCGAGGCTCTTGAACCCAAGTGCACTATGGGAAAATCAGTTTTGTACATATACGGTTTTCATTGCTTCTTCTACCCATAAGCACATTGGAAGATCTTGATCATGGATCATGGTCTTCACTGCTTCCATTATCGCTCTGTTCTTTCTTTCTTCTACACCGTTTTGTTGAGGATTGTAGGGAGTGGTGAGCTCCCTCTTGATCTTGATATCTTTGCAGAAGTTCACAAACACTTTTGAGGTGTATTCTCCTCCATTATCTGACCTGAGTATCTTGATCTTTATTTCAGAAAGATTCTTTATCAAGGATTTGAATTACTTGAATTTACTGAACACTTCATCTTTTGATTTCAAAAAGCACACACAGGTCTTACGAGAATAATCATCAATAAAAGATACATATGACTCCTTCTGCTTTGCTGTCTCTCTTCGGAAAAGGGTTCTTGATGTTCTTCCCTTGTGCACATCCATTGCACACGCCTTCATGGTCAACCTTGAGTTCTGGTAGACTTGTGACTGCTTTGCATACGTATGGTAGTGCCTTATAGTTGATGTGGGTTAATATTCTATGCCAAAGTTCACATGGATTCTCAATGGCGTGGGTCATGGCTGCTTCTGAGTGACCCTTTAGCTTATACAAGCCACCTTCTTCTTTTCTAATGACAATTGCTTATTTTATGGTTTCTCCTTTAGCCCACATAAGAACTTCTCTATCTATAAAGGAAACTCTGAAGCCTTTTTTTTCTAAATCTGATATGGAGAGTAGGTTCTTTTTCAAACTTGGTACATAGAGTACGTCCTTCATCTTCATTGAGTTCCTTGAGTTTACCTTGTAGTTTGATTCTCCCACTCCCTTTATAGGGTATTGATAATCATCTCCAAGTGTCACTTTCTGAGAAAAAATATTTTCTGAAATGCAAGAGAGAATATCTCTTTGACCTGTCATGTGCTTGGAGGCACCACTATCAATGAGCCAAGTGTCCTCTCCAGGTGTTACTGATCCTTAGAGGGCCGAGATTAAGACATAGTCTTTAATTTGTTCTCTTAACATCTTTGCGGGTGGCTCTTAATCTTCAACTGCATGGGCATGATGTCTCTTATTTTTCCTCTTGTATTCTTCTCATCTATCTGGACAATATCTCGCAATATGTCCCATCTTGTCACAATGGTAGCATTAGACAGATGAGTAATCTCTTTCCTTTCTTTGTCCTTTCTCTTGGAATCTCTTTGGTTGAGATTTGTTTTGAGGGTGAGACTCTATGAGTTTCTTTATGGAAGTGAAGACTTCTTTCTTCCTCCTTTAGTGTGAGTAGCTAGGGCTTGATCTTCATATCTTTCTAGTAAAGCCTCTCGGTTAGCTACTCTTTTTTCTTCTTGAATGCATTCTTCCCATAGACCATCTAATTTTAGTTTCTCCATTTTGGCACAAATCGTTTGGATGAATGCATCCCAAGGTCTTGTGAGACCATTAAGGGTCGTCATTATGAGTTCGTCTTCGTCTATGGTATCTCCATTTGCTTCTAATTGTTCTTTGAATTCTGAGATTCTGGAGAAGTATTCTTGGATTGATTCTCCTCTTTGCATCCTTGTATTCTTGAGATAAGTTCTTAGATTCATCTTCCAGTTTATGTTCTTTCCTTCATACAGTCTATTTAGGGAATCAAACATTTATTTCGGAGTCTTCTTTGATGACACATAAGGAATCAGGTGATCTTTGATTGAATCTGCAATGATTCTTTTGGCCATGATCATGTCCTTTTGGTGCTTTTCTTTGTTTGCAACATCGCCAGGCTCCGACACTTCTTCTTTCACGAATATTGATAGTTCATTATCTTCAAGAATGAGTCCAATCCTATACTTCCAGGAACGAAAGTTTTCCACACCTTCTAGCTTGTCAACAAGCTTAGTGCTTGCAAACATCTTTTATCTGGAGCTAGGAGAATGTCCAAAACTGAAAATTCTCAAAATTAAATTCTGAACTTACCAGGAGGTGCGCTTGGCTGAGGCGAGTAGCCTGGTGTGTTTGGATCTGAAAAAATCCGACTTTTACCCCTCCAAACTTGATCTGTGGATTTCTAGACTAGTGCTTCTAGTTTTCTGGTACCTCTGTTACTCTGGTACTTCTGGTACTCTGGTTTTCTGGTACTTCGTGAAACTAGGGTTTCACTTTTCGGGAGATCTAGCCACTGAAAAGTTGCACTGAGGATGCCAAAGTGATCCTTGAGGAAGGGTGCACTTTTCTAGATGGTTTTAGGGATGAAATACTTCATCAATAAAAAACCCTAATTTGCATGTATGACAATAGTGACATTTTTCACTTTCTCTTGTGAAAGATGCTCTCTTAAGCTTAGCTCTGAAACCATGTTAAGGTTTAAGATATTATTAGAGTTATTTTCATTTCACTAGATAAAAATAGCATAAGATAGGATAAGAAATACACAATCACAAGAGACACATAATTTATCCCGGGAAACCCTCATGGGGGAGAAAACCCAACAAAACTTCCTTATTATAGATAGCCAATACAATGCCAAGAGATAACTCAAAAAAATGCAAAAATCCCTCTCCCAAGAATATGCCTCTCTCTCTCTCTCTCTCTCTTCTCCAACTCTAGCTCCAAAACTTGCTTCTCAATGAACAAGTGAGTGTGTGTCTAAATGAGGCGCTAGCCTCCTTATTTATACAACTTTGGCACGTGTGGACGGAGGTCTCTCTTCACTGGTAGGCCGACTTCTTCTTCTGGGTGGTTATAACCACCTTTAATATATTCTGGGGCTGACTTCTTATTCTTCCTATTACAATTATGTTTTGACCAATCTGCAAAAGGGGATTTGGTCTTTTACAATAGTTGACATGATCAATCCACAATAGGGGATTGATCTAATGAATAATACAACAATAATAATTAGAATACACTTTGCAGTTACATTATTTCAATAAAAAATGCATTCACTGATCATATCATGGACACACAGGTCAAGGGCACTCACTAGTAGAGGATCCAACTTTATCGGGTTATCAAAGCAGGGCAACTCCTACACCAAGGCAAGTGGCTCACCCAGGGCCAAATTCAACATAAATTTCCTCATATGATGAGGGAAATCAATGCTATGGAGACCATTTCTTCCTAAGGGGGGAGGATAGATCTAGGTGGATATCAATGGCCACCCACCTATTCCAACTAGCTCCTCTTGGTAGTTTTTCAGTTTGGCAATTTTTTCCTAGTTTTCGGGTCTTGAACTTTCCAGGTCGTTTTGAGGCCCTAAAAATCATTTTTAGGTCTCACCACAATCAAACTATAGATGAAGTTGTATTTTGATGGCATAATGTGTAGTCCTCGGATATACCTTTCCATTTGGATATCATGCACCTAAAACAAAGATCGTATGCAAAATTTACGACCCCAGGAAGTTGATGTACTAACTTACCCCAACATGCCCACATGACTTTTGGCGCTTCATCTCCTAGGGTTAGGTTTTTAGATGTCTAGGGTTTTGGCATTCATATTTATTGTAAAAATTCTTTCAGAGCCTCATTGTAATCATCTTCTTGCGAATGAGCGCGACCATCACATATATTCTTAGAGATAAGCCACCACCATTCTAGCAAGCTTGTTTTCAGTCTGCATTTTACAGTTTCAATACATTTCTTTATTGAATAGAAGCCAATTTTACTGTATCTCTATTATTTTTCCTTGTGTCTCTGTGTTAATAATAATAATAATAATCCGTGCTCATTTCATTCTTCTCATAAAATCCGGATCAAAGGAACATATGTCAAAGGATTCAATGTACTCTACAAGCCATTGAATATTTCTTTCTATAGATGCAACCAAACTTGATCCCCAATTTGGAATGGATGAGGAACATGATACTTGTCATGTCGAGCCTTGTATTTTTCACTAACTCTTTGAAACCTTTGACAAATATTATCCTTGAACTATACAACTTTGTTGATTTTTCAGTATTCATACTTTGAGTTGGTTGAAATACTTAATCCACTGACTAAGTCGATATGCGATAAGGGTTGAAATTTAAAACTTGTTTCAAAAGAATATTTCTTTTGGAATTTTACTAAGCTCTCATCACATGTTTTGAAATGATTATGGTTGTACATATGAAGCAATTGTTCCACCAAAAAATTAACAACCTAAGTTAGTCCATCTCTCCGAGGATGGGACACAATTGACATGGATAACCATTTGTCGTGTTGTAGTGAGAGTGTATTTTGAAAGATGCTAATAAATCTGGAGTCATGGTTGGTGATGATTATTCAAAGAAGAGTTGTGCTATTTGTTGAGTAGTCGTTGTATTCTTGTAAGGTACGAGAATAACCATTTTTGAGAATCCCTGAACAACTACCAAGATTGCATCATTATGGTTCTTGGTGAGAGGATATCTAGTTAATAAATCAATGGAGATGGATTCCCATGGTTGATTTTGAATAGGAAAGGGTGTGTACAAACCCTATTGATGGTTTGGTGGCTTAGTGATGGCACAAACCACATAGGTATTGATTTACTTGTTGACATCCAATTTGAGTAAGTTCTAATAGGAATAATTTTGTAGTTCTTTAAAAGTTTTATCTACTCTAAAGTGGACTATTGTCTTATTGTAGTGTGCATCCCAGATAAAATTTTTTTGATTCTCACCTTGAGGTAGAAAATGCTATTCTATATTGTAAAGCAAGTTTTCCTTCAAGTGAAAATCAATTGGCCTATCTGGAAATGTCGATATAATGATGAAAAATCAATTTCCTCTTCATATAGTGGAGGAAAAGTAATGGCGTCATAATTATGGATACTTGACATTGTAAGAATTGAAACAACTAGAGGTCGACTAAGGAAATTAGCAGTTGTGTTGGCTTTGCCTTGCATTTGCTTAGTTACCAATAGAAATTGTTGCAAGTAACTAATCCACTTCAGTGGTCTTGTTGTCTTCAACTTAGGCTGTGAAGGAGAAAACTATAGAGGCTCGTGGTCTATGTGAATGACCATTTCTTGGCATAAAATGTAGTGTCTCTATTGTTTATGTGCTTACACAATGGCATACAATTTCCTTTCGTAAGTTGAATACTTACAAATAGTTTTATTGAAAGTTATAGAATGGAATGCTACTGGGTGACCACCTTTAATTATTAATTGGGGAGAGTGAACATTGGCATTGCATGTAAATCTTGTTGTTTTTATGTTGTTTATTTGAATTCTATCTTTCCACCTATTTTCATCAACCAATTCATCAACCAAACAATGTTGTTGAATCCTAACACAAGTCTACGATAAAAAATTTCGAAGCCAAGGAAAATCCTTAGCTCATGGATGTCTCTTGGAATGGGCCAATAATTGATAAATTTGATTTTTTCTAGTTCAACTTGAATACCTATAAAACTAATTACATATCCTAAGTACTTGATACTCTTCATGGAAAAAGATAACTTCTCCGAGTTTATGAAAAGTTTATGTTGTCTAAGAGTGTTAAACACTTTCTAACTCTATTGTAAATGATCTTCCCACAATTTGTGGTAAATCAATATGTCATCTAGGTAGAAAATGATACATTTCCCTGGAAAAGGTCGAATAACATCATCACTATATCTCATGAAAGTAGCAGGTGCATTTGTTAGACCAAAAGGCATCACTATCCATTCAAACAAATCTTCCTTGGTTTTGAAGTCAATTTCCAGATTTCTAATGACTTTATAGGGATTTGATAATATCCCAACTTGAGTTCAAGTTTGGTAAAGAACTTAGCATCATTTAAAAATCAACTAAATCCTCTATTCTAGGAAAAAGATACCTATTGTTCATTGAATTTTTGTTGAGATTCTTGTAGTCGATGTACATAAGCCATGTCCCATGTTTCTGAGGAACTAAGATGATTGGACTACCACATGAAGAGGAACTAGGTCAAATATGTTCTTTGTTGTTTAGTTATTGTTGTCTATGGATTTATTCATTGTCTACAAAGCATTTGTAAATAGATGCATTGGGTAATGAGGAACCTGGGACAAGATCTATGGAGTCTTTTACCTATAAATTTAGTGGTATTCTATTTGGATCTTTAAACACATGTTTGTATTCTTCAAGTACTCCATTGAATTGTTCCTAATGTAGTTGAGAGTTGTGTTCGGTGGAGAGTCAACCAATTGTTGTGATATTCTTGGAATATTGAGGTTTAATCATCAACAACATGAATTTCTGAGCATGGTTGATCAAAATTCTACCTTGCTTAGCTGAAACCAACGACACTGTACACTTGGGTTGACATTTAGGAGTGCCATACCAGTAAAACTTGATATTGGTATTCACCTTTTATGGTCGAGAATAATACTTCCATGTTTTTCCCATAAGTATGGTTTTCTAAATAGTACATCAATCATTCAAAGTGGTTCTAGATCTCAAATCACTTCATTCTTAAAAGGATTGATAAAGTAGGCAAGATGGAATTATTGGGTGATTATGATTTCTTGTCCTTATTTCTTCCAGTTGATGTTATAACATTGCATATATGGTAACAAGAACCACTGTATTCACAATGTATTCAAAGATTGTTTTTTTACTATCATTTTCCACAATAAGATGAAATGGGTTGTCTTTCACCCATATTTGTGTATGGAATAGTCTCTCTTTCCTCTTCATCGACATCAATGGAGTTTTCAATGGTTGTCGAGGATGGTGTAAGAAGAGTCTATGATTCCAGATTAGATTCCATGATAGATTTACCTCTATCATTAGTGTGATGTGTGGCTGAACACATGTCGGAAGTAGACATATGTGTGAAGAATGTCTTCTGAGCATTTCATTCAAAAGCATCATGCCAAGATAAACTATGCTAATCACACAATTTTTTTAGAGGAGGTTCACTATTTTGCTTTCCTTGAAAATGATCTTTCTTGAAATACCTCTTTCCACTGTCTCTTTTTTTCCAAGTAGACTATTTTGTTGTGCCAGAGCCAATGATGCACTGAGGTTTCTTATCAAAAGGTTGACTAGTGGGTTTGTTCGAGAAGCATCCTTTCCACTTGAATTTCTCCTCAATATTTATAACGTAATGCAATGATTCTAAAAGAGTGTCAATAGTAAGGAATTCCATATTTTGTTGGGTACAAGTAGATAAACCATTGATATACCTTTGAGAAAGTAACTTTTCTTCCTCCCTGATTCCAAGTTGATGCATTAGTTGGTGGAATTCATTAGTGTAACTCTGTACAATTTGATCTTTTTGATGTCCCATAGATTGTTCCCCTCATTATCATAAAGGGGGTGAACGTTGGGGCATGATGTGAAGGTGCATATTTCTACACCACTCTAGGCCTATGAACCGATTCTTGAGCAAGGGGGCTTCCCTCCACTGTCCTTGAGATGTATTCTATGGAGCTTGCATTGAATTTGTTGAAGAGGATGGTGATGCATTATGGTGGCCTATACAATTTTCAATAAACAAAAGACAAAGATGGTGATGTGTGTTTTTGGAGGGAGTCTAGGGAGAATGATCAAATGATATCAAGCACATGCTTAGTTGGCTCACCTCAAAGGAGAGTCTTAATCATAGCTACATCCTTAAAATATAAATGATAGAAGGGATGAGTATGTGATTAGGAGGAGGCCAACTAATACTTTCCTAACACACATTCATTAGAAAGAAAACCAAAAGGAGAAGGAAATAATAGATCCATTAGTACATTCAACACCACATGAGATAGAAAATAGATCCATTAGTTCATTCAACGCCATGTGAGACAAAAAATGTAGAGAGAGAAAACATAATAATATGCTTGAGTTTTKTTCATCAATCAATGGTAGAACTGTACGAGTYTTGATTTTAACTAACAAATTCAATAGTTTTTTTGATACAATAGAAGCCCCAAGGGTTGGGACTATAAAATCACATTCCTAGAGCAACCATTATTTAATACAACCAAGGAACTAGGGGTGGGGACTATAAAGCTTAGTATTGGGYCTGATTGAATATCTTTACACAATATGCGACTCATGTAGTGTTTATAGAGCTAGAAGGAGAATGTGAAAAGGACAAAAGATGACATCAATATTGCAGATCCCTCTATAACACCCTGATTTTGATCCCTAAAAATGTAATGTAATGTATATATGTGATTTAGGCTATGAGTCGAACAGTATGGCCAAGGCCCAAGAAATGTAAATTTTGTACATCAAAGTTATTACTAATAAAATACATTACCAACTACAGATGAGGAAGGACATGAACATGGGGGTCTATGATTTTGCGAGAGAGGAATGAAAGTGGCTTAAAAGGGGTCAAATCCAAAATATCAATATTTTATTCCTAATCCTAAGCTTTATATACTTTATGTTATCCTAAGTATTTGGAGCCTTAGGATGGTTTTCCAACTGTGATACATAAGTTTCTTAGGAATTCATGTGGTGCATTATTAACATGAAAATATAATGCATGTATTTTGGTTATGCAAGGGAGATTCTGTCATTCTTCGTGGGGAAGATGTTGTCTAAGAACCTAGGTGTGGTTTAAGTGAATTGTAGGGATGCTGTATTGAAATGATGGGTATTTTTTTCCATGAACCCATGAGAGAAATTGCAATCATGTGCCAAGGAAAATGATTCCATTAAGATACGTAACTACAATTGAGAATCCTTGACGTTCCCAACATTGATATTTCTTGGTCATTTTGTACTGGATTCCTGTGAAGAAATGGAATAGAATAAGGGATTGCATGGAAGAGAAGGCAATTCCATTCCTTGGGTCATGTAGGATTAAGGGGAAAGAGAGCTAGTGTATCGAGATTATTGTAAGAGGGAACATACTATACATTTTGGGAATGGGTTGATGGAGAGCATTAGAACCAAGCATAGGGAATTCGTCCTTGTGGACTTATAGCCTCAGCTTGGGGGTGTCCTTTTGTATAAATATTATGTGCAACAGAACCTATGGTTGGGTGGAATGTACTTCGTCTGTAACCAATAGGTGAAATAGTCCTGAAAGATAAGCGTATATGATGTTATGTGTAATTATGTTGAATTACTATTGTTATTTTATGAATGAATTGTTGTTATACTCATATGTATGAAACTGCAATGTTATGTTGTATGAAATAATTAAATTAACAACGTTATAATGAATAAAAAGGTATCAGAGAAAAATAATGAGACAGCGGGAAAGAATTTTGGAGTACCCCATTGCCCCAACAAGGGACATGGGTGGCTGGGTACATTATACCCTCTAAGAAAACAATTGGTTAAAATTCCGGTAGCGTAACACTGAAAAACTCTTGATGATCCCTCCCTTTGTGCCACTTTATTATCTTGTTCTTATAGACTCTATGTTTAAAGTGATTGGATGAATCTTAGAATTTCAGCAATGCTTGTTGGTCAAATCCTTGATTTTTAGGACGTAGTTGGACTGTCAGGTTGATCCTTTAATTCACGTTGTTGAAGTAAGAGAAGCTATATTGGGAAGAAACCTAAAAATGGTTACCCATCCACTTCTATCCCTTTCCAACCTTAATACCACTCCCCTTGAATATCGAGTTGATGGTCTTGATCATCTTGATGACCTCTAAGAGTCGTAGCTTAGTTGGCCATGGATGTTGCATTTATCCCAAACTCTTTGTGGTAGTTTCCCTCATTACTTTGTTGGTAATACTTCCAATCTTCCCTTTTACTCATAACTTCTAATACTCATCTAGATTTCGTGGTGGAGTGGCATCTTGATGGTAGGGAGAAACGCCATATTTGAACATTTTTTATTCTCACTAGAACCCCTTTCTTCTTTATAGAGTAATTTGACATCCTTGACTAAATCCCCACTAAATATATTTATGATTTTTTTAATAGGGACATTGGAATCTTGTAGTTGGCTGCAAGAACTAGTGATGAGTCCCCTTAGATGAATCTTTGGAGTGGGAGACATGGAGGCCTATTATTTACTACAAATATTTGGATTCCCCTAGGGTGAATATTTTTCCAATTGAATGTGATCCATTGATCTGGATTGGTGGGTGTAACCTCCACCATAGATCTTACTTGGTGGTGCCACAATATTTTACACTAGCTGGGGAATCCCTCATTGATAATTTATGGACCATTGATGTTGGCAAGTGGGTGAAATCTTGACTGCTCATTATCCCTTGGGGATTTTCTTTTTTGATTTCCGATATTTCTTGTGGGGCCATTAATATTTCCTTGTGGGAGTGATATTAGCTATTCATGAAATTTTTTTGGGTCCCCTTTTCCACAACGTCTTGTAAAATATTTTGAGCTGTTGATTTTCTTAGGTGGGAGAAATATTAATTGTTGATCTACCTTTCTTGGGGCTCTTCCGAGCCATTGATATTTCTGTGTGGAAGTGATCTGGTCCATTTGTGGGTCCTTAGTATCTTTCCTTTTATTTCCTCCATACCTCTTGCGAAAGAATTTGGACAACTAATATGGTCTTGTGGGGTCAATCTCTACCCTTCATGGGGATTTATGTTGTTGGTCCCCTCTGATGGACTTGTCCCCATGGATACATTTAAGCCTTTGATTTTCCTTCATTCATGGATATAATCTCGATTGTTGATTCTACTTATGTTCAAAGCCCATGTAGAATCCTTGATTTGTGTGGGCCATAAATTATCCCACCCACCACTTAGGGCCTCTAAAAACTATCGGGATCTCATCCATTGATTTGCTTGGGGGTTTTGGAATATCTGTAGCTTAGAATCCACCTACAATGGAATTGTTAGGTCTTTAACCATATCCCACATGTGCATAAAAAATTAGGAAAAGTGGGTTTGGCCTTGGGCACTCTGTAAGGACTCACTGTGAGATCATATGAACCTCCCCCCAAATGATAAAATAATGCATTTTGAGGGGAAATTCAGGGAGAGATATGCATAACCAAAGGGAAGTCACGAGAAATGAAAATTCAAGGTAGGGAGTCTTTTAGGTGACAACACTTTCAATTATCTTAATTACTTCCATATTTTATGTTGTTGTTCCATGTACTTGTGTGGATAAAATTCTTTCCTAACACGGACGACCAATTTCTTCCATGTATTGATGGGGTTTTCTAATTCATCTTGTTTAGTCAAAATATTTTACTAGTCATAGTGTACATAAGTCGACATTTTCAAGGATACTATGGTGATCATTCCAATGTCACAAAGCTTATTGATAGAAAGTAGGAGTTTAGATGCTATATCCAATTGTCTACAAATTTTGCGTCAAAATTTCCCTCTAGATTAGGGATGCCAAGGTTCATTTGAATCATAAAGGGACCAACCATGTTGAAAATGGTTCTTGTCGGGCACTAGTGAAAGTAGAACCCATGGCATTGGTAAGTCAAATAAGGATGTCATTGAAATGATCATAATTCTCATGTTTCCATTGAGCAAGCATTCATTCTATGAATTGTTCAGTCTCACAAGAAGTGTCCATGTTCTCTCTTTCATCTTCCATCCCAAGTCTAGGGCTTTGTATAGATAAATATTCATAAATAGAAGGCAATATAAAGTTAGACAACTATGTATTTGAGCGTGTCTAGAAAAACATAGAGCTTCTAACTATACATATAGTGTTCAACAATGATTATAGTGTTGTAATCTGATAAAGAGAAAATTATAAGAAATTGTGCTCTAATACTAATGATTCGTTCCTAGGTGAAGATAGGGGACAACATAGTTGACTAAAGAAATTGAGCTCTGTTATGGAAAAAACATGTAAAAACTAGAATGTGCATGGAAACAAAATGCATAAACAACCAAAACGATTCAACTGAAATCAATATAAAATACCAATCACATGAAGACGTAAGCCAATAATTGATAATGGGGAAACCCAATGGTGAAAACTTTGATGTATTTATTGACGGCCTTTGGAAGTTAGTGTTCAAAGTTTGTAAACTATAACTGCGAACATAGGTGAATTGAGTCATGGACTCGTAAACAATAACAAAGAGAGATAAATGGGCCATATAGGGCACAAATCCTTTCTCTTAGAGATTACATGGATCTATACAAATTTTGAGCAATGCTTGGGTTCCTAACCCACTTTGTTTCAACAACAATGAATGTAGAATATCAATTAACTTTTTTCTAATGGTTGACTAAAAGAAGAGACAAATGTTGCCATGCTAATGTTGTTTTCCTAGGTGTCTATCAACTATTTAGAATCTAAATTAACATGTATGCTAAATGATCAAGTATCATTTGACATGTATGATGATCAATTCTTATCAAAGGATGTGTGAGTCGACCAAGGTTTCATTGGATGGTCAACTATGATCCAACCAAGAAATCCATGTGCACAATTTAATTTGAATAAAGTCTTAGGATGTCTAAATTGTGTTTCTTCGTAACTGGTGTGTTTTTTTCTTTAATTTTTATCAAGATGATAAATTTTTTTACATTCCACAACTAAATGGAAATAACCTTTCTAACATCTATATTATGGGTTCAAGGAAATTCTAACATACATGGTATTTTGACGAATGATTTCATGAATTCTTTATATAATGGTTACGTTTCATAATGGTTATTTTTTGTTATACTAACATTTACGTTGTACATCGAATGTATGTTTACATTCATACATCTTATTATAGTATTTTAAATTGAAACAAAGTTATTGTTAAAATTAAGCAGTTGCAAGAGCCATTCTCCGGGAGGATGGAAAATACCCTAGCTGAGATCTAGGGCCCCCAGTACACTCCCGAGGTTCTTGGTCAGGGACCACGTAGTTAGATCCATGGAAAAAGACCCTAGTGAGGGCCCCCAGTGTATTGCTGGGGTTCTTGGTCAAGGACCAAGAAATTTTATGATATAATTCCCTAGATGTGTTCTAGGGCCCTTGGATGTGGTCCAGGGAATCCTTGCTCGGTGCTTGGATTGACCCTTGGTGGATAAAACACTAGTTGTGATCTAGGGCCCCCAGTTGTGTTCTGGGGTATCCTAGTATGGGACCAGGTAGTTTCTTGGTTAAGTACCAAGCCAAGATAATGTGTGACCCTCTTCTCTCATGGGATGGTCCATGAGATCTAGGAGTAGTTAAGAATAAGAGAATGATCACATCACAAACATTCCTCTTATGTCGGGATGATAAAATATTATAAGTTATATCACGAGACTCTGTGGAAATTCTGCCATTAAATAAGAACTGACTCTGTTGACCTCGTCCTGAACTCCCCTTGCTTGAGTTACGTCTCCCTTATTTTTTGAGTGGGTTTTTGATTTGACTTGTTATAATTTAAACATTTAATTTTTTATTTTAAAATATTAATTGTTTATTTATTTTTTAGGGTTTAATATAACCATAAAGTTAGAGTTATTTTAGTTAACCCTAACCTACCTACCAAACTATAAAAGATAGACCTCTCCCCTCACTCTCTCATTCATTCTCCTTCCTCCAAACCGAGGCTTGGACTAAGGTTTTTGCTGCGGCTCCTTCTTGTTTAGTCTGGTATAGTGGTTCAAACCTCTCCTTGGATCCATTCTCTTTCTGGTATAGGGTGCGACCCTCTCCTTGGATCCATTCTATTGATGGTATAGGGTGTGACTCTCTCCATGGATTAATTCTCTTGCTGGTATAGTGGTGCAACCCTCTCCTTGGATCCATTCTCTTGCTGGTATAGGGTGAAAATCCCTTCTTGGATCTATTTTTCTTGCTGATTTTGGGTGCGACCCTCTTCTCTTGCTGGGTATAGGCTGCAACCCCCTTTAGGACAGTTCCTCTTCTACTGTTTCTCCTTGCCGGTGGCGTCCCCCTTCTCTTCTTGTTGGTACCACCCCCTTTATTTGTTGCTAGTGTAACCTGTGCATGCTGCTTGCTGGTGCCACCTGTGTATGCTGTCTTTTCTCCTTGTTGGTGAAACCTATAGGATGCCCTACCTTACAACATTTTGGTACCCTAATTTGGGTTTGATGAGGCAACCATAAAACTGCTATTTTGATGTAGCAATTTCATATTTTTGGACATAATTGTTAAGGTTGTTAATGGCCTCCTTTTCAACCATTATCTTGGACAATAGTGTCCTGGTTTCAGTCCCCTTACCTGATGATTGGTATGCTGGTTAGTTTTATGATATTTAACTAAAGATTCTTCTTGGAAAAACTCTTCACAAGATCATGATGAGATTTACCCCCGAGGGTTTGATCCATGACCCTTAAATATTTTTTTGAGCATACATAAAAGATGACAACAACAAGAACATCAGGTAAATCTGTTCTTTGTTTTTGTTAAGGTAATACCTAGATCTATAATGTGATTTCTGTTATAAATGGTTTACATCATAATTTTTTTTTGAATATCTTACTGATCCAAAATTACAATAGAAAACAAAATTAAAATATTTTTTTGTTTCTAGCTATTCTATGATTTTCCCTTAAAACTGTAACATGGAATTGGAGCTTAGGGCATGAAAAGAGCTCAATTGTGGCAGAATTTTGAGCCTACGTAGATCCACACTTAAGTGTTTGTTTTGCAGATAAAAAATAAGATTTTTTTATATCAGAGCTTGTTTTCAGTATGGATTCATCTTCAGTCAAAGCAAAAGATAGGCTTGAAAGGGGATTCAAACTTCAATGCCTAGAAGGCTAGGGTTTTTAATATTATAGAAGAAGGCGACTTGAATGAGCTGGTTACTAAGGTGATGGAATAACCTACTTCAAATGTAGGAAGAACAACCTATAAGAAGAGGCAGTCCAAAGCCAAGAGGGTCATTTTTGACTCAGTTAAAGATAACACGATTCCTCTTATTGCTCATATAAGGAAAACTAAGGAATGATTTGATGACCTAGCGAATCTGTATGAAAATAAGGCCCCAACTTATAAGAGGACTTTAAAGAAAAAACTATGTACATTAAATATGAGAAAGGATGAAACCATCTCTGCCTTCTTTTCCAAAATTTCGCAAACAAGAGATCATCTTGCAACAATTCAAGTTGCAGTAGATGATCTTGACCTTGTACAAACAACAATAGATGGTCTTCCTGAATCACGAGAGACATTTCTCTCATCAGTAAATGGAAGAGAAGTTCAACCCAACTTCGAGATATTATGGCATGATTGCTTGGAAGAAGAGGGTAGAATTAAAAGCAGAAATGAACCCTCAACGGTGAAAGACCATGCTCTTTCAGTCAAAGCTAAGAAATGGAAGAGGTTTCCTCAGCACAAAGGAAAAGTTAAGAAACCTCAAGGTAATCACTCTCACTCTCACTCTCATTTATCTAAAGTAATATGCTTTAACTATAACAAGCTAGGTCATTATGAAAAAGATTGCATGAACCCTCCTTCACAACAGAAAAGGAAAGACACGTTCCATGCTTCAATTGCAACCGAGGAAGAAGAGCCTCAAAGAAATAGAACCAGAGATGCTACTAAAGAACAATAACATCAAGAGAAAGTTATATTGTTTCATCTCTCTCCGATACTGTCACCAAATCAGAATAAATTTGGTTAGTGGACAACCGAGCATCCAAGCACATGACAGGCTTCAAACAAAACCTTGTGAACTATCGAGATAAGAAATTCAATGTGAAGGTATAATTGGGTGATGATGAAACTTATGCCATCAAATGAATTGGATCAACATCCTTCCAGCTTCAGTCAAGTAATGTATTTCGTATTGAAGAAATTATTTATGTTCTTGTATTAAAGAAAAATATTATCTCAATTGCAGTTCTAGAAAGCAAAGGGTACTCAATAGCCTTCTCCAAAGGAAAGGCCCTTATGTGGCCCTAAAATGAAAGTATGAGCTCAACCATGACAATCAGAGCCCAAGAAGGTGGAATTTACAAAGTCATTGGTCAAGTTATTCAAGTATTAACTCACGAGATGATCAACCCCTATGAACTATGGCACAAAAGGTTTGGACATCTCAACTATAATGCTCTCAGGTTTGCAAAATATGGTAACAAGTATGCCAATTTTTTCTTTTGAGAATGATAGTATTTTTATAGGCTCTTGTTGTGGGTGGGAAATCCCTCCTATAGACTAGAATTAAGGGTTTTATCATGCATGCAGAAATGACCTAAAGTCTCCTACTTTTTACCAACATCCCAATCATAAACCCCATTATTCATATGCAAATACAAGGTTAAAGAGATCCAGTTACTGTACCTTAGTTTCCATGTTTGATGTCGATCCATTTAATTCTTGGTTGCTCCTTGACTTCAAATCTACTCCGAACGTTGAACCACATTCATAAAAACAAACAAAGAACTCCACATGAATATGATCTATAATCTAATGGGTTAGAGATTCTGTCAAAATATAATCAAATTTAAATATTGACAATCTCATATGGCGGGATGGGAAAAGTAATTCTTTTATTAATCTCACAAGAGTGACCTTACAATAGTGAGATTGACCACTGCTCCTCGAATCTGGTCCTTGGATCCTCTTCAATTGTGCTCCAACTGCTTCTGTATATGCTTCTCTTCACACAATAGTTGCAAAAGGGTGGGGCAAGGGGAATACTAAATCGGGTATTGTTTCTTTGCTATGATTTTCCTTCTTCCAAATGGGACCCATACCCTGTGTTTTATAGGCTAGAAAGGGATAGGTATTTGGTCGAGTGACCGACTATGGGCAGTTAGTCGATTTAGTTAACTTACCCAAAACTATGTGTTCCATCTGAAACTTTCCATTTTTCGTGCTTTTTAGGTATATGAAGGCTGTAGTGGGTCAGCCAGTGTACAAATGCATGCAGTAGTGGATCAGGGTGTGTATGCCTTCAAAAAGAGTGTTTTTTAAGAATCTTTTCAGTAATGGCTTGACAAAGAAGGAAAATGAGATGGCATGATGCCAGGTAAGCATGTTTGGTGCATTTTAGGGTTATAAGAGATGCCCCTTAATGTGTGAAGTCAGAAGAGCATCTGATGGCCAAAATTCATTATCAATCTTCACCAACATACCAAACAAGTGATCCCAGGAACCAGAATTCGGGAGCAGTGGCCGATCTCACTATTGTAAGGTTACTCTTGTGAGATTAATAAAAGAAGTACTTTTCCCATCCTGCCATATGAGATTGTCAATATTTAAATTTGATTATATTTTGATAGAATATCTAACCCATTAGTTTATAGATTATATGCATGTGGAATTATTTGTTTGTCTTTTATGAATGCAGGTTAGCGTTGGGAGGAGAGTTGCAGTCAAGGAGTGACCAAGCGTTAAAGGGATCGACATCAAACACATAAACTAAGGTACAATAACTTGATCTATTTAACCTTGTATTTGCAGATGAATAATGGGGTTTATGATTGGGATGTTGGTAAAAAGTAGGAGACTTTAGGTCATTTCTGCATGCATGATAAAACCCTTAATGCTAGTCCTTAGGAGGGTAATCCCACCCACAATAGTTGTTCTCTTGGTAAAAATACAAAGAAATCTTACCCTCACAGTAATAGAAAAACTAATGGTATTTTAGATCTTATTCATTCTGATCTTTGTGTACCTATGACTGCTCTGTCCATGAATGGTTGTCTTTATTATATCATTTTTATTGATGATTTTTCTCGTAAAACCTGGATTTATTTTCTGAAAACTAAAGATGAATATTTCAGTAAATTTAAAGATTTTAAGAAAAAATGTTGAGAATCAAATAGGCAGACATATTTGTGTTTTCAGAAAAGAAAATGGAAAATATTTTGACTCCCACAAGTATGATGATCTCTATCGGGATTCTAGGATTAAGAGGGAGCTGACTGTGCCTTATAATCCCCAGTAGAATGGGGTTGCAGAAAGAAAGAACAAGACAATTTGTGAAGCAACCAGAGCCATGATGTATGATAAAAATCTTCCATTGTCTCTTTGGGAAGAAGCTACAAGTACTACAGTATATATTCAAAACACGTGTCCTCATAAATCCTTGGAAGAGAAAACTCCTGAAGAAGTAGTCACAGTTAAGAAACCTTCAGTTGATCATTTGAGAATTTTTGGTAGTCCTATCTACATTCATGTACCAAAAGAAAATAAGACTAAGATAGAGTCCTCTGGAAAGAAAGGGATTTTTGTGGGGTACAGTGAGACCTCAAAAACATATCAAATCTATGTACCAGGAAAAGGTACATAGAGGTCAATAGAGATGTGAAATTCCACAAGGAAGTCACTTTTCATCGTTCCACAGAACATCCATGTGACACAGAGGAGCATGAAGCTCCATCTCCAGAATATTTAGATTCACAACTTTCAGATGAGCAAAGGGAGGAGTCTAGAGAGCCTTTAGTGGATCCCATAAGGGATTCTGTTGAGTTTTCCCTAGAGAAACCTCCTGTCAAAAGGAAGCCAACATGGTGCCGTGAAGTTTTAAAGGAAGCAAAAAAACATGCAACAACTAAATGTACCTTTAGAGAAAGCAATAAGCCAAATAAATACTCATGTTTGATAGCTCAGTTGAATTTTGTGATTGCCTCAGAACCTTCCATATTTGATGAGGCTGCCAAAAATAAAGTGTGGAAGGATGCCGAGATAGAAGAGTACGAGTCAATATTTAAGAATGATGTATGGGAAGTGGCCCCAAGAACTCAAGGAAAATAAATAGTAACCTCTAAATGGATTTACAAAACAAAGGATACAACAGATGGCAGTGTTGAAAAATTAAAAGCTAGATTTGCTGCTCGTGGCTTCTCTCAGAAAGATGGAATTGATTATGGATATATCTTTTCTCTTGTTTCCAGGTATACCTCTATTAGAATCATCAACTCCCTTGCTTCAGTATTTAATTGGAAACTTTGCCAAATGGATGTTAAGACTTCCTTTCTTAATGGTGAAGTTGAGCAAGAGGTTTATATCTAGCAACTTGAGGGTTTCGTGATACATGGAAAATAATCCCATGTCTGCAAACTCAAGAAAGCCTTGTATGGATTGAAACAAGCTCTGAGAGCTTGGTATGGAAGAATTTACAGTTTTCTTCAGAGTCTTGGGTTCTCCAAGAGTATAGCAGACCCTAATATTTATATAAATATTGTGAAGAATCATCCTATTATCTTGGTTTTATATGTGGATGATTTGTTCCTTACTGGAGAGGAACATATGATAGCTCAGAATAAGAGGGAGCTATCAACAAAGTTTTAAATGAAGGACATAGGTCTTATGCATTACTTTCTTGGCTTAGAGGTGTGGCATAAACCTGGTGAGATCTTTCTCTCACAAATAAGGTATGCAGTTGATGTGCTTCGTAGATTTGGGATGTTGGACTGTAAGTCCATGAACACACCTATGATTTCTAACCTAAAGAAGTTACATGATCAAGCTACAGGTTCAGATCCATAAGAACCTATCGCATATCGTCAGGTTATTGGGTCCTTGATGTATCTAGTACACACCAGACTAGCCATTTGTTACGTAGTGAATACCATCATCCAGTTCACGTGTGAACCGAAACACATTCATATGGTTGCTACTAAGCATATTATCATATATGTCCGAGGAACTATAACCTATGGTCTCAGATACACTTTTAGTGGAGGTTTAATGCTTCATGGCTATACATATTCATATTGGATGGGCAGTACAGTGGACTGGAAGAGCACTTCCAGATATTGTTTCAGTCTGGGTTTAGCTATGATCTCCTGGTCCAGAAGGAAGTAGGGATCCATAGTCCAAATCACTGCAGAGGAAGAATACATTGCTGCAAGTGCTGCTAGTAGAGAAGTAGTGTGGCTCAGAAATCTACTCTCATATTTGTTCAGTGCTGAGTTGGTACCCACTGTAATTCATTGTGATAACCATAGCTATATAAATCTCTATGAGAATCCCGTGTTTCATGACATATTGAAAAAAATTGAGATGAGATATCAATATGTTTAGGACATGGTGTAGAAGAAAATTATCAATATTCAATATGTTTTGACGACGAGACAAACTACAAATATTTTTACCAAGCCCTTGTCATTGAAAAAGTTTGTGTACTTTTGAGACAAGCTTGGTGTTGCTGAGAATGCCTCTCTTGCTGAGAGGGAGTGTTAAAATTAAGCAGCTGCAAGAGCCATTCTCCGGGAGGATGGAAAAGACCCTAGATGAGATCTAGGGCCCCTAATACACTCCTAGGGTTTGTGGTCTGGGACCAAGCATTTAGAGCCATGGAAAAATACCCTAGTGTATTGTTGTGGTTCTTGTTCAAGGACCAAGTTGTTTGATGATATAAGTCCCTAGATGTGTTCTACGGCCCCTGGATGTGGTCCAGGGAATCCTTACTCACTGCTTGGATTGATCCTTGGTTGTGTACCTTGGTGGATAAGACCCTAGTTATGATCTAGGACCCCCAGTTGCATTCTGGGGTATCCTGGTCTGGGATGATCCATGAGACCCTCTTCTCTCCTGGGATGATCCATGAGACCTAGGAGAAGTTAAGAATAAGGGCATGATCACATCATCGAAATTCCTCTTATGCTGGGATAATAAAAGATTATAAGTTATATCACGAGACTCTGTGGACATTCTGCCATTAAAGAAGAACTGACCCCGTTGACCTTGTCCTGAACTCCCCTTGCTTGAGTTACGTCTCCCTTATTTGTTGAGTGGGTTTTTGATTTGACTTGTTATAATTTAAACATTTAATATTTTATTTTTAAATATTAATTATTTATTTATTTTATTAGGGTTTAATCTAACCCTAAAGTTAAAGTTATTTTATCTAACACTAACTTACATACAAAAATATAAAAGAGAGACCTCTCCCCTCACTCTCTCATTCATTCTCCTTCATCCAAACCAAGTCTTGGTCTGAGGTTTTTGCTGCGGTTCCTTCTTGTTTAGTCTGGTATAGTGGTACGACCCTCTCCTTGGATCCATTCTCTTGCTGGTATAGGGTGCAACCCTCTCCTTAGATCCATTCTCTTGCTAGTATATGGTGCGACTCTCTCCTTGGATCAATTCTCTTGATGGTATAGGGTGCGACTACCTTCTTGGATCTATTTTTCTTGCTGAGTTTGGGTGTGGCCCTCTTCTCTTGTTGGGTATAGGCTGCGACCCCCTTTAGGAAAGTTCCTCTTCTACTCCCGCTCCTTGCTGGTGCTGTCCCCATTCTCTTCTTGATGGTACCCCCCCCTTCATTTGTTTCTAGTGTAACCTATGCATGTGTAATATACTAGATATAAAATGTATGCAAAACAGAAATAAAATGCTAGAAATGGAAGAATAACAACAATATAACTAGAACATTCACCACAATAACAATGAAATGATATGAGAATAATAACATAAATAACACTTTGAATCTGAAAGCAATGTTCACGGGCCTCTTCGAGGGGGAAACCTCCAGTTGAGCATAG